>CM064880.1:71338429-71590267 GCA_003313485.2 Penstemon barbatus
GGATTAGCCATTGAGCCCAATTTCAAAACTCGACCCAATTCTCGCAATTAATTAATTTTGGGCCAAACATAAATTAATTAATTAATAAAGTTAATTAATTTATGGGCTAAGCTTAATTAATTGCAAACTAAAGACCAAATTATGGTTAATTAAGCCCAATTGAACTCAATAAGTATTTTTGGACTAATTAATTAAGTTAATTAATTAATTGGGCCAAGATTAAGTAATTGGCCCACTTGATAAGTAAGGCCATTAGTTAACTAATTGGGCAATTATACAAATGGGCCGATTATAACTACAAAATAAGACCAAAATGGCTCGACCCGGAGCCAAAATGGCCCAATCGGCCCGAACTCGACCTGGGCCCAGCCCTAAAAATCGGCCAGCTCTTTTGAGTTGTCTAAATCTGATTTTTGGTTAAAGATTAATATTAATTAGAGATAATTAATAAAGGATAAGCCATATTAGTTGGTTTAAACAACAACTTCCTTAATTATCTCTAGTTAGTTATCATTAATTAAAATTCAAATTGAAAGACACGTTTTCTTCTTCTCCAACTACCTTAATTTTCAGCAAAAACATAGAGGAAAACCACCATTAACATAGTGGAGGTAGTGGGCAAATAACAAAGTAGTGGGAGAAGTGGGATAGTGGCCATCAGCCCCTTGATTTTAGGCCATCAGGAGGTTACTTGACAGCCATCAGCTTTTTCCAGCAGCTATAAATACAGCAGGAGGCTGCCATACGCGACACACAACTCAATCAACAACTTTTTCAGTCTAACACTGATCGGCTCAACGCCTCTCCGGAAGTCCAGCGCTCCGCTGCTTCTTTTTCAGCAAACACCCTGTAGAACCCCTGATATCAACCGTCAATCCTCAGCCACCAGCCACCCTCGACAGCCTGAAGTCTTGCCGCCGCCGCCGCCCAAGGTCCGCCGCCGCCGCCACTAAAAATAGTCTGCCGCCGCCGCCGACATTAAGCCGCCGCCGCCGCTGCTTCCGCTGTCCAGACGCTGTCTCGAGCGAAACCCCTTGATAGCAGGCAGTTAACAGCTGTTTTCTGTCAAGTTATCAGCCTGCCAACTCCTCGATATCAGTATGTCCCTCCTCAGCCACCAGTGATCCCTGACAGCCTGAAGTCTTGCCGCCGCCGCCGCCGCCGCTCTCTTCCGCCGTCAGCTGACACTGACTCGAGCGAAACCACTCATATCAGCAAGTAGCTCGCTGGTAACTGTCATGTAAGTGCCCACGTATTTATATGACAAACTCATCAAGTAGCCATCTGCCTGATGAGCTCGTCGTCAAGTAGCCATCTGCTTGACGGCTATCGGCTGAGTAGCCATCTGCTCCGTCGATGCCTTGGTCAGTGGCCACCCGCTGATCAGGAGCCCGATTGATGGCCATCCATCAAGGTTGGGCGAACCATTGACGGTGGGTCTCCCGTCGTCAATGTTACTTTCTGTCAACAAGTCGTTTATCATGCATTATCAGCTCATCGGCGGGTTTACCTGCCGATCAAGGAGTCAATTTTCAGAACTTAAAAGATTTATCAACTCATCTGGCAGATTATGCCGAAACAGGAGACTCATCGTTTTGTATATTTTTGTAATATTTGTACATCGGGGAACTTGCCAATGCTCTTTTATTTTTAATGGAAGTCGTTTGGCTCGTACGTCTTGACTCTTTTACATAAATATACTTTACGTCAATTGATTTCCATCGATATGCTGTTTTCTGTCAAGATCATGTTTTCTGTCAAGGCGTTTACTTAAATTGATTGATTGTCAAGGCACTTGCTGATTTTCAAATCCGCTGATATGTTAAGCAGGCCATCGATTGGTCATAAGTTTTTGGCACTCAAAGAGAGATTTTCAGAAATTGTTTAAGTCCTGCGGCCAGGCAGGCATAGAAAAGAACTAGGGGTAGTGTTTGCCTACTCTGTCGCAATCGTTTAGAAGTCAGCCTTATCAGGACAACTTATTTTGATATCAACGTGTCCCTGTCAGGACATTTACTTTATCAATTTACCGATATCAACATGTCTATTTTTCAAATCGTTATGTTTGCACGCACAAACATTGGCACGCCCGCATTATTTTATTTCATATCGAGGCATTTCACATCGAGCCATTGGCTCGTCGAGGGATTCATTGACAGGTTTACAACGAACAATATTTTGGCACGCCTTGATGCCAATAACCCCTCGATGTCGACCCCTCGATGCCAGGCATCCCTTGATATCAGTTTTACCGCAAACAATATTTTTGGTATTTCTCGATGTCAACGGTCCCTCGATGCCGTCGAGGTGTTCCTCGATACTGAACTTATATGCAAACAGTTCCTTGATGCCATGTATTGTAATCGATGCAAAATTATTAGCAAACAGTAGTGAAGAGACAAACAAAACCCCTACCAAAGGATGATAGCCGTGAGTGAGGAATGAGACATGGGTCAATTCGTAAAATCGCCACAAAGACAGGAGTCAATCTGCAAAATCGCCAAAGTTTAATCACTTAAATTAATCTTAATATTATAAAAAGTACTAATAGTTTAATTTTTTTGAATCAAGTGACAATTTTATCAATAAAACTAATGAAAGTATCATTTTATAACGATTGATAAGGAATTGCTACGTTTTTTATAAGTTTGGTTTGAAAAATAAAATCGACCAAATTCGAAAATTAAATTTTTGCCGTTGGTGGTACCCACATTTCAGTTTTCATTGACCCTGTTTATGAACCCAAAGAAATAGGGAAAAGTTCATAAGGAGATCGATCACATGATATTAATAACGTGGTCGCGGACATAAGGTGAATGGATTCATCGAGAAGGTATGAAAGGAACAGCCCATGTGCCCTCATGTGACCACAACGAGAGAGGACATATAGCCAGTTGCTCTGACATAATACCATATGTTAGGGTTAAGTACAAATTACCCCCTAAACTATGGGGTTGTAACAATTATTCCCCTAATGTATAAAATCTAATAATTATTAGATACATAATGCACATTTAGGCCATCTCCATTGGAGATGGCCGGGGTGGGGAGAGAACACCCCGGCCATCTCCAGCGCTCCGGGCGGGGTGGGAACCGGGGCCGGAACGGGGCGGCGAGGGAGCTCGCGTGAGCCCTGCCTGGAGATATGCAAAAAATGGACTTGTCCGAAAGCTATAGAATTGGACTGCATTAGTGTCTGAAGTGAATTTCGATCCATGATTTGCAGCCCCCTCCTCGCGCGTGAGGGAAGAGACTTTTGGTAGGTAGATTGTTATACCACTGTATTGTCAAATTATATATAAACCTCAAAAATTTTCCTTTCAATTCCAATGTGGGATAATATTACTTCTATTTTTTTTTCTTCCATTTCAAATGGTGATCTTTGAGAATCAATTTCTTATTCACCCGAACTCCGATTTGGACATATCATATACCGTTTTAATCTACTAACAGAGTGGAATATAATTCCGCAAAAATCCGAATGAATTTTATACTTATCAAAATTATTTTAATTATAAGTGAGAGTGGGCAAGAGTTATAAATTGAATTAAATCAATTTCGGAGCTAGCCCTACCATTGGAGACGACCAGACAAAGCTCGGGGTGGGGGCAGGGGCAGCCCCAGGGCTCCGGAGCCCCGAGCCCCCCCCCCCCCCTCCCCCAACCATTGGAGATGGCCTTAGTACCATTATTTAAATAATTAAAATATTTAGTGCCACAATTTAAATAATTGCAACATTTATCGTGTCATTTGGAGGGAGAATTATCACATTTTTCTGACCTTTGGAGAAAAATCTTCACGTTGTCTCATCTTTTGGAGGAAAAAAATAATATTTCCCTCACATAATCATGTGACAAGATAACTACTACGTGCACAATTACGTCCAATTTTGTCTAACTATTTTACGGTGGTATGAACATCGCAACCAATATCTAAATTGTGCATTTACGACTTTACGTATCTAATGATATAAATATTGCTAGTTCTCTGTGGTACCAAATATGCAATTTCCCTCAAAATAACTTCAATACTTGAATCAAATAATATATTTATAATACTGCTTTTCCTATTAATTATAATTATATATTATGTAGAAATACTACTTTACATTTTTTTTGGATTAATTCTCATTTACCC
Source organism: Penstemon barbatus (assembly GCA_003313485.2). NCBI lineage: Eukaryota > Viridiplantae > Streptophyta > Magnoliopsida > Lamiales > Plantaginaceae > Penstemon > Penstemon barbatus. The sequence goes on from CM064880.1 coordinate 71,342,567, forward strand.
TATGTGAAAGCATTATGTTCAGTTCACCTCATGTCATACAGAAACAAGTATATTACCACTATAAAAGAACTAAATGATCATGTTTTCTTTTTTCCCGTTGGAGAGTGTAGTTCACTTGTCCGAAATTGAGGTGGGAGGGGTGGAGGGGGTTTGAAAAAAATTGTTTAAAAAGAAAAAAAAGATAGAAGAGAGAATTGATTATGTTTTGGTGTGTTTAAAACTGATAAAAAGAGCCACTATTTATAGGATGGGAGTGAGGGTATAATCGGAGCAAAATAAAATTAATGAGACAACCGTTTCACTTTGAGAGGGTCTTCCAGAAACTGGGCCTGTCCGAATAGGCTTTTCTGGACGACATACGTGACCACAGGTCGCGAACACGCACAAGTCTTGAAGGGCCAAGTGTAAATCCGATCCAAGGAGGGAGCCTTCTAATAATAATTTTTTAACCCTTATTGTTTAGAAATCATATATAAACACAAGTTTTTCTTATCACACTTCCAATGTGGGATAAGTCCATTTCTTTCCAATTTTTTCCCATTACATATGTGAACTTTGAGCTTTAATTTCTCATTCACCCGTACTCCGATTTGGACGTACCATATACCATTTTAATCTACTCACGAAGTAGAATATAATTCCGTCAAGACCCGGTTTTTTACTCAAAGTGGATCTCACTTAAAATACGTCCAAAATAGTCCATTAACTTACTTTTTCCAACATAAATTACCACAAATATGATAAATAGGGAACATAAATGAAAACATGTAGGTAATTTGTTTCATGAAGTATAAATTAACATCTGATCCACTTAAAATAACCTAAGGGTTAAACTAATTCACAAAAAATAACACAAGGGGGTAAAATGCTTCATATATAATAATCGTAGGCCAGCTAGATGTGGTCAATTTTTCCAGTTAGATATTTTTTTGAGGCGTCTTCTATAAAAATATGGGGAGGTAAAATAAAATGCTAATAATTTTATTGCAATAAAGTAAACTGAGCACACCAAATATTATATGGAGATAAATTATTACTAACTCATTTATTTTTATGATGTAGTCCATGGTGCGTGAATTTGAGAAGCGAGAATGTTGCTTCATGAGCAACTTCTCAAATACCCTTGTAATCTATATCTATCTATATCTATTCTATATTCTATATACATATAAAAGTACGAGTTGACTTAAGAAAATTTCTTCCCTTTTTTGTGAAGACTAATATACCCCTTTTTAAATTATATTGTGATATTTAATTTTGTGGAAAAGATAAAAGAAAAAAATCCTAGAAGTATAATTAGACAAGAGTTCTATCCTACATCAACCTTATTATTATTTTTTAAAGTTTTACAACTCATTAAAATATTAATGGTAACAAAAAATTAAATTTTCTATATTTCTTTAAAAATTTCTTTGAAAAGTTCTTAATTAAAAGTTATTGCTTATTAAGGAACCTCAAAAATATTAAAGAGACTGAAAAAAAAATGATGCCACATTCATGCTACATGAATAAAAAAGGTACTATTTAGTTAACTAAAAAATGTATAATTGGCGTAAGCCCAAAAAAGTCAAAAGATAGAAACTATTAAAATCAACCATTCGATCAAAAATATATGATAAAAATAGTAAAATCAATAGAAAAATAGATCATATAGAAAGAAAAGTGAGTTAAAGCAAAAAAAAATGGTGAATTGATAAATAAAAAACAAGGTTAACCGGTAAAAAAATTGAATGACACTGGCTAAATACGGGATAACAAAAAAAATGGATCAAATAGATAAAAGAACAAACAAAAAAATATGGTGAATTGATAAAACAACAAGATTAACCGGAAAAAAAATGAATAAAATCGGTAAAAAAAAAATTGAATGACATCGGTTAAACACGGGATAACAAATACATGGATCAAATCGATAAAAGAACAAATAAAATGAGTTAATTGGCCAAAAAAGAAAAAGGTGAAATATGTGAGAAAATATGTTAATCTATCTATATCTATCTATCTATTCTATCTATCTATATCTATCTATCTATCTATATACATATAAAAGTACGAGTTGACTTAAGGAAATTTCTTCCTTTTTTTGTGAAGACTAATATACCCCTTTTTAAATTATATTGTGATATTAAATTTTATTAAAATCCTAGAAGTATAATTAGACAAGAGTTCTATCCTACATCAACCTTATTATCTATATACATATAAAAGTACGAGTTGACTTAAGGAAATTTCTTCCTTTTTTTGTGAAGACTAATATACCCCTTTTTAAATTATATTGTGATATTAAATTTTATTAAAATCCTAGAAGTATAATTAGACAAGAGTTCTATCCTACATCAACCTTATTATTATTTTTTAAAGTTTTACAACTCATTAAAATATTAATGGTAACAAAAAATTAAATTTTCTATATTTCTTTAAAAAATTTCTTTGAAAAGTTCTTAACTAAAAGTTATTGCTTATTAAGGAACCTCAAAAATATTAAAGAGACTGAAAAAAAAATTATGTCACATTCATGCTACATGAATAAAAAAGGTACTATTTAGTTAACTAAAAAATATATAATTGGCGTAAGCCCAAAAAAGTCAAAAGATAGAAATTATTAAAATCAACCATTCGATCAAAAATATATGATAAAAATAGTAAAATCAATTAAAAAATGGATCATATAGAAAGAAAAGTGAGTTAAAGCAAAAAAAAAATGGTGAATTGATAAATAAAAAACAAGGTTAACCGGTAAAAAAATTGAATGACACTGGCTAAATACGGGATAACAAAAAAAATGGATCAAATAGATAAAAGAACAAACAAAAAAATATGGTGAATTGATAAAACAACAAGATTAACCGGCAAAAAAATGGATAAAATCGGTAAAAAAAAAATTGAATGACATCGGTTAAACACGGGATAACAAATACATGGATCAAATCGATAAAAGAACAAATAAAATGAGTTAATTGGCCAAAAAAGAAAAAGGTGAAATATGTGAGAAAATATGTTAATCTATCTATATCTATCTATCTATTCTATCTATCTATATCTATATACATATAAAAGTACGAGTTGACTTAAGGAAATTTCTTCCTTTTTTTGTGAAGACTAATATACCCCTTTTTAAATTATATTGTGATATTAAATTTTATTAAAATCCTAGAAGTATAATTAGACAAGAGTTCTATCCTACATCAACCTTATTATTATTTTTTAAAGTTTTACAACTCATTAAAATATTAATGGTAACAAAAAATTAAATTTTCTATATTTCTTTAAAAAATTTCTTTGAAAAGTTCTTAACTAAAAGTTATTGCTTATTAAGGAACCTCAAAAATATTAAAGAGACTGAAAAAAAAATTATGTCACATTCATGCTACATGAATAAAAAAGGTACTATTTAGTTAACTAAAAAATGTATAATTGGCGTAAGCCCAAAAAAGTCAAAAGATAGAAATTATTAAAATCAACCATTCGATCAAAAATATATGATAAAAATAGTAAAATCAATAGAAAAATGGATCATATAGAAAGAAAAGTGAGTTAAAGCAAAAAAAAAAAAATGGTGAATTGATAAATAAAAAACAAGGTTAACCGGTAAAAAAATTGAATGACACTGGCTAAATACGGGATAACAAAAAAAAATGGATCAGATAGATAAAAGAACAAACAAAAAAATATGGTGAATTGATAAAACAACAAGATTAACCGGCAAAAAAATGGATAAAATCGGTAAAAAAAAAATTGAATGACATCGGTTAAACACGAGATAACAAATACGTGGATCAAATCGATAAAAGAACAAAAAAAATGAGTTAATTGGCCAAAAAAGAAAAAGGTGAAATATGTGAGAAAATATGTTAAATAAACAAATGAATAAGTAAAATCAGACTAAAATTCGGTTAAACCGGAGAGAATGAGTTAACTGGTTAACAAATGTGAAGATCAACTAATGTGTTAACTTGAGAGTGGATGGATTGATTAATAAACTGGACAAAACCATGAAAAAATTGTGAACGAACGGATTAAAATAACAAAAAAGGAATGATAAACCCAATGTAAAAGCAGATAAAATCGGTATTTCTTTCCTAAGTTTTTATGAAATTATAACTAATTAAAGAACCTAAAATTAAAAGGGCACCTTTGTGCTATAGGAATAAAAATATATTATTTAGTTAACTGGAAAATTCATAGTCAAAACAAAGAATGGTTAAAATTGATGAAGATGGTAAAAATGAATGATGTTTAGTTAACTAAAAAATATATAATTGGCTTAAGCCCAAAAAAGTCAAAAGATAGAAGTTATTAAAATCAATTATTCGATCAAAAATATATGATAAAAATAATAAAATCAATAGGAAAATGGATCATATAGAAAGAAAAGTGAGTTAAAGCAAAAAAAAAATGGTGAATTGATAAAAAAAAAAAAAAAAAACAAGGTTAACTGGCAAAAAAGTGGATAAAACCAGTAAAAGAAATTGAATGACATTGGCTAAACACGGGATAACAAAAAAAATGGATCAAATCGATAAAAGAACAAACAAAAAAATATGGTGAATTTGTAAAACAAAAAGATTAACCGGCAAAAAAATGGGAAAAATCGGTAAAAAAAATTGAATGACATCGGCTAAACACGGGATAACAAATAAATGGATCAAAGAGATAAAGAACAAAAAAATGAGTTAATTGGCAAAAAACAAATGTGAAATATGTGAGAAAATATGATTAATAAGCAAATGAATAAGTAAAATCAGACTAAAATTTGGTTAAACCGGAGAGAATGAGTGAACTGATTAACAAATGTGAAGATCAACTAATGGGTTAACTTGAGGATGGATGGATCGATTAATAAATTGGACAAACCATAAAAAAAATTGTGAACGAACGGATTAAAATAACAAAAAAGAAATGATAAACTCAAAGTAAAAGCATGTAAAATCGGTATTTCTTTCCTAAGTTTTTATGAAATTATAATTTATTAAAGAACCTAAAAATAAAAGGACACATTTGGGCTATAGGAATAAAAGAATATTATTTATTTAACTGGAAAACTCATAATCAAAACATAGAATGATTAAAATTGAAGAAAAATGGTAAAAATGAATGATTTGACCTAACATGGGATAACAAAAAAATAAATGTTAAACTCATAATCATAATTAAAGCGATTTAATCAAAAAAATTATTTGGTATGTCATTTAGACCATAATACGATTAAAAATGATGATATTATTCAACTAACATAAGAAATTAGTTAATCACGTGCAAAACACGTGCACTTTTCTAATTTGATATAAAGAAATTAGTTAATTAAGTGCAAAACACATGCACTTTTCTAATTTGATTAAAAGAAATTAGTTAATTACGTGCAAAGCACATGCACTTTTCTAATTTGATTAAAAGAAATTAGTTAATCACGTGCACTTTTCTAGTAATAGGAAAAAGCTAGAATGCAGCATTATTTTTTTCCATAAATATTGGAGCTTATTTCTTTCCTTCTTCATGTATTTGGTAGGCTGCCATTTTCCGTCGCCCAGCCCACCCATTGAATCCATATCTTTTTACGTCACTCAATTACATCTAATCTAATCTAATTTTATGAGCATTTAGATACGAGGTATACTAGCTAGTTAAAGAGTTTTATTTAATGTGACAAAAAGTTTAGGAATTAATTGACAGTTAAATTAATAACTAGATGAATATATATATAACAATTCAGTTATTAGTATATATATATATTAAAAAGGAAAAGCTAGTAGATGAAATATAAATGAATGAATTAAAAGCAAGGTAAGAATTAATTTCTCCTTTATCTCTATTTGTTTTGATATGCTCGGTGTTTGGAAATATATAGACGTAGAAACAAACACAATGAATTGAATATGAAAGAACCTTCCTAGCTACCTATAAATATGGAAATTAAATATATACATTAATCTAGTGTACCGTGTACGTACTTTTAAATAAAATGTATCTTTATACAGATACAGTGCACATACATATTAATTGAGACACTAGCAAATTAAAGATTAAAAATCCTAATTACAACAGTTTGCTCACGGGTTGATACTTGATACTATACTGGTTAGACAAAGAAACATTGTTAGCATTCTGTTGTTTTGTAATTTAGGAAGATGCCATATATTATATATGAAATGTAACATAACATAATTACATGCATGTTTCCAGTACTACTTTATATATTCATAATAATTAAAGTGCAAGTTACTAGCTAGTATTTTATAGTAATATTGTAATCGATCTGCAGATTCATTATATATTTATATATATGTCTCTTTGTCATTCTTTTAGTTAATTAATAAGGACAATGAGTGGGCTCACTTACCTCTCCCATCTCTCACTTTCACAAATTCATCAACTCGCGCGTAAATTTTTAATTATTTAATCACTCTTTTTTTTTAATTTCATGTTCTAGTTATGATTCACCTTTTTGCCATTAATTAATGTTAACTTAACGCATTAATAATAAATTGCCAATTATATACTCAATCATATTCATATATATACTCGTAGGAAATTGGTATTTTTTCCAAATTTCATAATAGGAGTAGTAAATGACATTACTAAATCTAGCTGTCGCCCTTCCTCTTCCTTAAAAGAAAAGGAAAGGAAAGAAAAGAAAAGAAAAGAAAAGAAAAGGTGAGAAGAAGAAGCGTGAAAGTGAGGAAGCATGATTCCAACAAATTACTACTCCATATATTAATTATTACTTTGAAAACAAAACAAGGAACTTCCAAAACTTCTCTCACGAATACTCATTCATCTTCATCTTCATCCTCATCCTCAATCTCAATGATTCTTCTTCTACCCTAACCCAATTCCCAACCCCATTTAATTTTAATTATTTATTATTATTATTATTAAATCTTTCCAATTTTTTTCTAAAACATCCCATCCAGCAATCAATCGACGTTTGACTATGACTCGGCTTTTCCGATCCAAATCCTGCACACTCGGTAACTCAACGCTTAGCCCCAACCCCATCCCCTACGAAGAAAAAGAAGAAGACGACGACGAAGGATACTACGGGGATTTCAACACCGACGACGACGAAGATGAAGACGACGACCAAGATTCAGAAAATCCTGCTACCACGCCCTTCATTAGCCCCTCCAGAAATGCTAAGACTAATCACTTCTCGGTCATGGCCGCTGCCCTGCGCAGGTCTCTCGTCACCTGCACCGTCGTCCAGCCAGACGACGTCGCTTCCGATGTCGACATTGGTTGTCCAACCGACGTCCGCCACCTCTCACACGTCACCTTCGACCGCTTCAATGGATTCCTCGGTTTGCCGGTCGAGTTCCACCCAGACCTCCCTCGTAAACCCCCCAGCGCCAGGTTGGTTGCTTAATTCTCTTTTTTCTTTTCTTTTATTTGGCAATTAGGTGTTGGGTTAATTTTAAGAGAGACTGTAATTTGAAATGGTGTTTTATTTATATTTTTATTATTAAGGATAACTATATATTATTATTCATATGTACTACTACTACTACTATCTATATGTTCACAGTGCAAGTGTTTTTGGAGTATCTGCACAGTCAATGCAGTGTTCATATGACCATAGAGGAAACAGTGTGCCAACAATTCTTCTTAGGATGCAAAACCGTTTGTATTCCGAAGGCGGCCTCCAAGTAATACTACTCCTATTACATGTTCGAAACATTTAATTCCTAGCTGTTCAGTAAGCATAAGCATTGGCTTGACCTTGACTGATTATTTATGCCTCGTATATATGGTTTTGTGTGTGTGTTCTGACTTCAACTTAAAGGCAGAAGGGATTTTCCGAATCAATGCTGACAATAGTCACGAAGAAGATGTTCGTAACCAGCTGAATAAAGGAGTTGTTCCTCGTGGTATTGATGTCCATTGTTTATCGGGGTTGATAAAGGTATTAATTATAATTGCTTTTGTTTACTCGTTCAAGGGAATAGTTTCTCTTCATTGGAAAATAGTTTCATGTGCATTCATTGTATATCTATGTACTGTAGGCATGGTTTAGAGAACTACCGTGTGGAGTTCTTGATACTTTGACTCCAGAACAGGTGATGCATTGCAACACGGAAGAAGAATGTACCCAGCTTGTAAATATGCTTCCTCCTACAGAATCTGCATTACTCGACTGGGCAATCAATTTAATGGCTGATGTGGTGGAGCACCAACATCACAACAAGATGAATGCAAGGAACATTGCTATGGTTTTTGCGCCCAACATGACCCAGGTGCTTTGATAATTGATTTTCTCATTAATTAATGGATAGATGCTTCTGTTTTTCGGTTTGGGTTATCTATCCTCAAGCAGTTCTGCATTTTCCCCCTTTCAACTTTTTAAATTAACAACTCTTTTCATGTAATGATTACTAGTATACAATAACCATTATTGTGGAAGGAAAACGCACTCTACTCCCTAACTTTGCTACCGTGTAACTCAATTACATGACCTTATATGTAGTCTGAATTTAAATGCAGATGGCTGATCCTTTGACTGCATTAATCCATGCGGTCCAAGTCATGAACTTTCTCAAGACCCTGATCGTAAAAGCCCTCAACGAAAGACAAGAACCACCACCTAGTAGTCCCCCTACCTCATTGTTCAGAGAATGTAATGATTCCATAGAGGAGACGACGCCAGAAACAGGTGCTCATGATCAAAATGAGCACCTATTGAGTAGTGATGCCAATTTAGACAAGTGTAGGGGTAACAGTACCACTGGTGATGATAAATACGAGTGTGTTTTATCGACCTCACCTGTCAAGAGAAAAAGGCGAAGTTTAGGACATAGTTTGAAGGACGAATACTACGAGAACATGGAATCTGAAGGGGTGTTGAATAGGTTAAGTTTGAGGAGAAGTATGCTGAAGTTGTGTCGTCATCCGGTGTTTCAGTTGAGTAGAACGGTTAAGAAGAGTGGTGGCAGTTTGGAACTGTAAAATACTAGTAATAGGTTTCAGGTCTAGGCTGGTGGTAGGTACTGTTTTGTTTTTCAGTTTGAAATGGAAAACAAACATTCATTCCTTCATTCAGCCCAAAAAAAAGGTTGGATGGAAGATGTTCCTTCACTACTAGTTCAGTTGTTACTTAATTGTTAGGGTTATATATTAATTAATAATAATATTATATGATTGGTCAATGATGAAGTTAACTTTAACTGGTTTTTTTCTTTTTTTGATACCTTTGCATTAATTTGTCTTTTGAATACATTTAATCGAACTCTTTGGGCCTAACCAGCGAAGGTGGAAAATGGGGATTCGGCCTTGATCATATCATTTTAACCCGGAACACTGGTGGATGGATGGATGGATGTACGAGCCTAATAAAAATTGAGAAAAATGTAATACAATCTTCTTCAAATTTTAATAGCTAATCTATCACTTTTTATTTGGTCTAAATTTTAAACTTAAATATATACACATATTAATCAGACTTGGATCTTTAACGAAGCGAATCGATCCAAATTCATATTCAACTTATTTTTATCATGTTCTTGTTCGAATCATGTCCATTAAATATCTAATCGGATAAAATCCACCCATTGAGAGCTTTAGCGTTAAAAACTAAAATTACAGCTAATTCAAAAGTTACAAGGCTTTAGACATCTGATCATATCCGGCCATTACAAAAGCCCCCCCCCCCCTGAATAATAGAAACTTGTATCCGGCTTAACAAGCAAAAGTAAAAAAGAAGATTGGGCCTTGAGGCGGATCAATGCTTTGAAACTCCAGAAATCGGCCATGTCTGGCCCATATCAGTTTAACAGAAATACTGGTGGACTTATGGGTCTACTGAAAATTGAGAAGATTTAATTACTACATCATTTCCAGATATGTATCGTTTTAGAGAATTTTTTTTTTTTCAAAATATCCGACACTTTAGGATTCAAATACAATATTAATTACCCCCTTTTCAATTTAACTCTTGTTTAGTACATCTAAGAATTCTATCTTATTTTTTTCAATGCAATTTTAATTAAGGGTATCTTAATTAAAACATATGTTCCCCCCACCCAATGTTATTTATTAGTTCTTTATGCAAAGCTTTAAAACTATATACATTGTGGAACGGAGGAGGTAATAGTTTTTGTATTTGCTAGTTAGATATTCTTTAATTACACTTCATAGTAATTAAGTATTTTTTTTTTTATGTAACGATGTTTTCACTATTTCGCATGAAAATAAATTTGTTCTCGTGCCAATATATCTGTAAATATTTCTTTAATTTGATTTACTTTGACTTTGGAATATGGATCAAAATTTCGTTTCAAGTGTATATTTCAATTAGCCAAATATTTAAAACTTTTCGAGATATTTTAGAAATACTTCGAAAATACCAATGCAAAATTGTAAATTTTTTTTACGGGTAAACACCACATTTGGTCCCTCTTATCATTAACTTTTTACAGAGTGGTCCCTCTTATGTTTTTTTCCCCAGTTTAGTCCCTACTATGTATTATTTGTTTTACTTGAGTCATTTTCAAGTATTCCAAGGCGGTTCCGGTAACATGTGATATGCCAATAAGGCCAATTTCGTCATTTCAAGTAAACTAACATGGATATTTTCGTCTTTCTAATCATTTGACAAAAAAAACAAAAAATTTAATCTCTTCCAAACTAGGCTTTCATTCCAGTCCAACTTAATCATCCATTTCGTTCCAAACTAAAGTTTTCTCTCAAAATCTTCTTCAAACACCAAAATTGCTCACCAATTAAACAATATCTCAAATGGTCTCAATAGCGAACGGACGAAAATGCCCTAAAAATATTCATACACGTGTTATCAGAACCACCTGATAAGGACTAAAGTGAAATAAATAATTTATAGTAGGAATTAAAGTGAAATAAATAATTCATAATAAAGACTAAAGTGGAAAAAAAAATATAAAAGGGACCACTATGTAAAAAGTTAATGATAAGAGAGACCAAAAGTGATATTTACCCTCTTTTTTACTAAATTAAAAAAAAAAAAATTAGAGTCTCAAACAAACAAATAGTTTCATAAATACATTTTATTTTCTATTCACTTAATTAAATAAAACACTTGCGATATTTTCGATGTCGTATTTGACTCAAATACTGAATGGTACTAGTAGTAGTATATAATACCAACGCGTGGGTGTAAATTTATTATTAACAAAAGATTAGAGGTACGTAGTTTAAACTTTAAATCACAGCAGATGGTCGAAGAAATCATAATCTGACTAAGATGCGATGGATCCACATAAACTTTTGCAACTATTTTCTTTGTCCATTTGCAATAATTTATGTATTGCTAAAAGATTCCGGGACTTTGTCATAGATTATTTTAATTTATTTCTTGTCGGGTGTCGCTATTAAACTTGTTTTATATTAATATTTTGCACGTGTTATTTGTTCTTACAGCACTATTGTTCATGGTACATACGGAGTAATATTACGTGTGTGCCCCCCCCCCCCCCCCCCCCTCCAATTGAGTGAAATGCAAAAATGTGCCAAGTTAGTAAAAGCTCCTGCATTTTTATTACCAATAATCGAGCTAATTTTTATGAGCAAATAATTTCTCCCAAATTATACTTAATAACAATCATACCTCATGAAAAAATAAAATAAAAACCTATTAACTTAAAAAATTAATTATTTTCGAGTTAACTTTGACATTAACATTAACCCTATGTTCACCTAGAAATTTGAATCTCTCAATGATTTATAAAAGAATATCAAATGATTTTTTTTATTAGCATAAAAAAAATAACACATGCTAGTTTTTGTTAATAAAAATAATACAAGGGAATTTTTGCCAATTAAATAACGTACATGTGATATTTTTGTATTTAGCTCTCCCATGTTTACATATTTTTAAGATAGAAACAAGTGAATCTTTACTAATCAGTCTGATATACCAAAATTTATGCAACGATAAGTTTATTGATGGATTATAGAAGTGTTCTCTAATTAGGTGTAACCATCCTTAACATCACAATTAAATGGTTGGTCAGATAATAATGTGATTAATTATGTAATTTGACAATATATAGTACAGGGTGTTTTACAAGTTTGACCACGAGCAACACATTCTTGAAAATTTTAAAAAAACCAAGTTGATGAGTGTGAATTCACTAATATAATGAGGGGTTAAAATTTCTTAGTGCAATAACTTATGTTGACAAAAAATGATGTGACACTATATATGTGCAGATTTTTTGCACATGAAATATGAAAAGAGATCTTTTGTATCTCAAAATATAGAAGTAGTACTTAACACTTTCGAAACACAAAAATTTTAATAACTTGCACTTTTTATTATTTTTTTAGGGATAAAATAGGTAATTCATTAAGACGATTATGAATGCTAAAATATTTATCTAAATTTGCAAATTGTGAGAAAGGAAAAGAAAACCAAAATTGGGTGTATAATACTACAGTAGTATGTATGTCATAAGGTCATCTCCAATGGTGCCGAGGGGCCAGGGGGGGCTCGAGGCTCCGGGAAAAAACCATCTCCAATGGTTGTGGGGCATGGGGGGCTTGGGGCAGGGCTCGGGAGCCTTGTCCAGAGCCCGGGGCACGCGTCTGGAAAGCGCCCCAATGATTTTTCCATTTCTTTTTGTTTTCTTTAATTAATTTAAAGGATTCTAATAAATTAAAACTAATTATTTTTAGGTAACAAGTTATGCATATACATGTATTTCTCTTCATGTTTTATATTATAGAAATACACTACAACACTTTCTTCAAATCAATGTGGGATAATTCATTTTTTGTAGATTAAGTTATTATCCCACATTGGTTTGAATATCATTTTTTAATGAGCTTCTAGTAGTATAAAGCATAAAAGAGAAACATTATTTTTTTTTAATTTGAAACATTATGTTCATTCCAAAATGTAACATTAATTTTTTTTAAGAACAAATGTAAGTTTTAATTAATAAAAATGTAAATGTAAATTTAAATGAACTTAACATTAACTTATTATTGTGTGAAATTTATTAATTAAAAACTTAACTTTTTTTAACTTAGGATATTATGACCAGAAGGTCATGGGTTCAACTCCCACGAGTGTGGGTATTTTCTCTAGTTTCATACTAGCTTTTCTCTAATTTAATACTAGTAATTAGTTCACTTTGATATCATTGTAATAGTTTCGATTCGATATAGTATTTGATGTAACAACGTATTTACTATCTCAAAAGAAAAAAAAAACTTAGGATATTATAATTTAAGAAACTTAATTTAACATTTCATTATAATTTCTTTATTATACTTCCTTTCTTGTTTGATACTCTCTCCGTCCCATTTATTTTGCTTCATGTGCTACAGTACTCGGTCAAACTTTTCAATCTTTTAAGTGACTTATCATATTAAATTATTCACATTTTTGGTATATTAAACTTTTTAAAAATTAATATATATGATGCCATAAGATATTATTAAAAGTAACATATTATTGAAATATATTGATTAAATTATTTATTATAATTTTTACAAATCTAGTCAAGTTGTCTGATCAACTATACCAAGTGAGCAAATCAATGGGACGGAGGAAGTATGTTATTTGTTGTATTTCTTTTGTTGTTTATTGTATTCATATTATGTATGAATTGAATTTAATTTCGTGATTATTTACTCTCTTTAATTTTAATATTTAAATATTATTATTAATTTAATTATAATAATAAAATTATTATTAATATTAATATTAAAATAAAAAACTAGAATTATAGGTGAGAGTATGCATTGTTTCAAATGGAATTAATTCCATTTTCAAGTCCTGCCATTTGAGATGACCAGATAGGACTCGAAGCTACCTGAGCCCCGTATAACCATTGGAGATGTCCTTAGAATCCAATTACTTGTAATAATCTGATTTTGTACCCGATCGAGTAACTGACTCAGTCAGTCAGGTAGTAGTTAACTCAGTGAGTCTGCTCAGCTTCCGTCCACACTGTCCAATCACTTTCCTTGACATGGGGCCTGGGGCCTTGGGGTACGTAGTTAGGACTTAAATTAACTTCCACATTTTCCCCAAACTTTTAGTACTACTCCCGCTTCCCAACATTAAATCTCCTTTCACGCGCCTACGGTCCCCCATCCCCACCACAAATTTTAAATGCATAGGGTCTAGGTCTGTTTGTTTTGTGTTTGGGAAAGAAGTTTGATATAGTAATAGATGTTAGTGAAATAATATTGATTTGCGTAGTGTTTTTTGTTCAAATTTTGAGAGAGTGGTTTGATAAATAAAGTAGGTATAAGTTTTTTTGGAAGAGTTGGGTTATAGATGTAAGAGTGCAAGTCTTTATGTCAAATCATGCTTATTATGTGAGATAAATTTATAAGAGAGAAGTTATTTTATATCAAATCAGAGTAGAGTTTGTATATATAGTAAAATTATTATTTGTTTGTTTTTTGAGAGAAAATTTCGAGAAAATTGATAGGTGAAAATTTATTTCAGAAAATAGAAAACATATTTATTTGATATTTCTGAAACATGAAATGCTTTTGAGAAAATGACAAACAAACAGACCCTATGCTAACCCTAATTTTACTTATTAAATATATAAACGGGACAGCTGCCAAGCTAAGTACAAAGTACAATTTTTCGAAGACTTTAGATTGTATAAACTTGCATGCCTTGTAATTATATCAAAAAATGATATGTTTGTTTGACATTTGGGAGAGTAATTTGTGAAAGTGGTGGGAGTTCGTGAAATAGTTTGAATTTACGTAATATTGTTTTTTTGTATTTTGGGAGAGTGATTTGTGAAATAAGGTGAACGTAGTTTGTTTGCAAGATTTATTATTGTTGGTATATAAGATGTGTAAGACCTTATGTGAAATCATATTTGTTATGTGAAATCAATTGTGTAAGAGATATATATATATATATATATATATATATATATATATATATATATATATATATATATATATATATATATATATATATTACTTTATGTTAAATCAAAGTAGAGTTTGTGTAGATTATTTTTAGAGATAAAAATATTGTTGTTTGTTTGATTTTTGTGAGAGCAGTTTTTTCAAACTGAGAGGGTAAAAATTTATTTCAAAAACTAAAAATGGTGATTGTCACAATATATATATATATATATATATATATATATATATATTACTTTATGTTAAATCAAAGTAGAGTTTGAGTAGATTATTTTTAGAGATAAAAATATTGTTGTTTGTTTGATTTTTGTGAGAGCAGTTTTTTCAAACTGAGAGGGTAAAAATTTATTTCAAAAACTAAAAATGGTGATTGTCACACCTTTCCCAAACATGATTTCTTTTTTTTTGAGATCCCAAACAAACTGGCTCAAAAAGCTTGCATGCCTTGTGATTAACTAGTATGATAAAATCATATTTAGTTAAGTAGAAAAATACTATAATCAAAAGATTTAGTCATTCTCCCAACTATATTATAAATTACACAGTAGACCAATTAAATAAAGCTATTTGGTGAACAAGAAATCAAGGCTTTGTGTGGATGGGTTTTGGCCCGGTCTCGCGGGTCTCGCGAGACCGAGCCAAAACCCTTTCAAATGAGTTTTCGTCAAACCCATAAAATCATCAAAAACCTATTAAGAAACTCACACCTAAACTCTTCAAACCTATAAAACATTGATTTGACACTTACCACCTATTTTTTCCCTCAAATTTCACTAAAAAAGACATTGATTTGACACATATCACCTACTTTTTTCCCTAAACCCCAACATCTAAACCCAATCCAAGTGGAGTATCAACTTATTCAAACTACAATGCCAAGAGCCAAAACTCATCCAAATGAAGTCTCAAAGGTTTCATCGAAACCACCCAAACCAATTCTTTTAAATCGAGACCCGCGAAACCGAGCCAAAACCCATCCAAATAGACCCCAAAGTCCAACTTTTCGGAAGCAATATTATTTTGAGCTTATTACTAGGGGTAGTTTGATTTATTATATAAGGGATTTCTTGTATTAGGTCATTAGGTGAAATTTCAAAATCAGCCCATTGGTTTATCAATAATATTATTGTCATTATTATGTTATATTAAATAACTAAATTTTAAAAATTTGCAAAGGGTATTGGACTTTTTAGCAACGAATCTCAGGAAAAAACAATGTTAGTAATTATTATGACTTAATTTTGATATGATCTGATAGGGTGTGTAGATAGTTATTCCGTAGAAAATGGAGTATATAGTAATACCTGTTTAATTACCGGTGGTGTGTGAATAGTTTTGTATTTGTTGGAACATGTAACAATTAAGAACAACTTCAATGGTAGACACAGCTGGCGACTTAAAATATTTTGCGTCCAAAAAAATAAAAACTAAAGGGTTACAACAGAAGACCCAAAGGGAGGTGCAAAATGTTCCAACTGAGCCCTGATTTCGGTTGATTTGGGAACCCAAATTTTTGTTTTTTTTATTATTATTATATAAATATTGAAAGCTAAATATATAAATAGTACTTGTTATTTCTCTCTTTATTTTTAAATTATCAAGATTTATTTTTAACAGGTTGACCCGACCCGTAGAGTTTGGTCCATAGTACTGTTAAAACTAACAACATAATTGATTTGACATATAATATAAGTGAGAAAATTGTTCATACTACCTTCACATTTAGCCATTTAGGAGAGGAGAGGAGGAGGGGGGTGTAGATCCTCTGTACTACAATTTATGTATCATAATTGTGTATAACAAATAAGTTATTGACACATGTACATGTGACAATTATAATAATTGTGACATGTACATGTGTCAATAACTTATTTGTGATACACATTGTGGTACATAAATTGTGGTACAGAGAATCTTGAGCCGAGGAGGGGAGACCGAGACAAACCCCTTTCCATTTATTTATTTATTTACCTAGGCCTAGGGTAAGGAAAGAAAGGACGCAATCACTCACTCAAAAACTCTTCACACCCACGTTTTTTTCTCCTTAAAAACAGAGTCACTCACTCTTTCTTTTTTAAGCAAAAAATAAAAAAAAAAAAAGAGAAAAGAATGGACGAATTTAATACTAATAATAATAATATGGTCGTTGTTTCCTCATCTTCATCTTCTTCAATAATTTCCTCCATGTCTCCTCATCAAGACCAGCAGCCCCCCACCCTCCAAAAGAAGCTCCAATACATACTCCAAACCCAGCCCGACTGGTGGGCCTACGCCATTTTTTGGCAAACCTCTAAAGACGAAAATGACCGCATTTACCTCACCTGGGGAGACGGCCATTTCCATGTTCCCAAAATCAAAAACCCCATTTCCTCCCAGCCCGAAAGGAAGAAAGTCATGCGAGAATTTGAAGCCGGGTCGGTGGACGGTGACGTCACTGATACAGAGTGGTTCTACGTGATGTCCCTTGCCCAGTCCTTTTCCCTGGGAGATGGGGTTGTGGGTAAAGCGTTCAGCTCCGGATCTTTGGTCTGGTTGACCGGAGAAAATCAACTCAGGTTCTACAACTGTCAACGAGCTAAAGAAGCCCAGATCCATCGTATGCAAACTATGGTCTGCATCCCCACACTAGATGGCGTTCTTGAAATGGGATCTGATGTTACGATTACTGAAAACTGGAATTTGATCCACCAGGTTAAATCCCTTTTCCAATCGGATCCAATCAACAACAACAATAATACTAATACTAATACTAATACTATTGGAGCAGCTCAGTTTCAGGAACCTCATGATCATATTACTATTCTTAATGCTTTTAAAGAAACACAGCAACAAAACAAAAAAGTTATACCCAATCTCTCTGCTATTCAAAAACCTACCGAAACCTTTACTACTACTACTACTACTACTACTAATAATAATTATCTTGACTCCGAGCATTCAGATTCGGACTGCCATTTCTTCTTAGAGCTAGAGACCTCCCCTGAAATTACCAAAAGAACCCCCAAGAAAAGGGGCAGAAAGCCGAGCGTGGGACGCGACGCGCAGCTCAACCACGTGGAGGCGGAGAGGCAACGCCGGGAGAAGCTCAACCACCGCTTCTACGCCCTCCGCTCCGTGGTACCGAACGTGTCCCGTATGGACAAAGCTTCCCTCCTGTCCGACGCCGTTTCATACATCAAGGACCTCAAATCGAGAGTCGAAGAGCTCGAATCGCAACTCCATAAAGAAACAAAATTAATAATCCTCAAGCCAGAAACTGCTGAGGCTTTGGATAATCAGAGTCAGAGCACCATTACTACTAATTCGCCCGGTGAGCAAGCCATGAATTCTTCGTCTACTAGTACAACTACAACTGTTCTGGAAATTGAAGTGAAGATAGTGGGGGTTGATGGAATGATACGGGTTCAGTCGGATAAAGGAAATTATCCGGCGGCGAGGTTGATGGATGCTATGAGGGACCTGGAATTGCAAATCCACCATGCGAGCATGTCCTGCGTTAATGAATTGATGCTTCAGGATGTTGTAATCAGGGTTCCTGATGGACTGAGAAGTGAGAATGCTCTGAAAACTGCTCTGCTTACCAGATTAGAGCAGTTTAATTAATTACTTGTTAATTAGTTATTATTATTAAATATTAAATAAATAATTTTATCAGCCTATTCAAATCTGTTATGTGAATTAATGTGCTGTACATATAATTAATTATGTTTCCTATTTTCTGGAAATTTTATTTAGGTTATTATGAATGAGAGATATTCAATTTGCATGCCTGGATTTGATATTACCTTTCATTCGTTTATGCACATACTAGTACTATTATATGGGGTTATTGACAATTTAAATTATTACTCACATATTGAAATTGAGAGTTTCATGAAAATTGTTTTGTAACATAAAGGAAAAATTGTTACATTTATCATAATACAGGAGGTTAACTGTTACATTATCATAAAACAAGGAGGCAATGTGAAGCTTTTATAAAATAATAGAGGGATAAAGTGCTATTTTTAAAATTATAGAGTGATAAATTGAATATTATGAATATCACGATGGGATAAATAGCCTTTAACTCCTATTATATGTGGTGGTGTGGTGATGCAAGGAGAAGTGGTGGAACCTCTATTGTTAATAACTTAATATATGAGGTATTATTTTACCTTTAATAGCTAGCTTTTAAGATAGACTTTGCTCGTCTCGATTGCAATCTTAGACAAATGGTGATGTTGGCATTGCGATTTTCGCTTAGAACATGCTAGCACAAAGGTATCCCAACTCCAAGTATGACCGGATGTAATTAATGTATATGTAAAGGGTGGAGCTTACTTAAAAGCAAGTTTATTTTGTTGATATCACATAATAGAGCATCTTGCAATTTTGATACAAATAGACATAAAAATACAAAATTGGTATTACAAATTAGATTTTCATTGCAACTTTACAGTTTGAACAACAACGGAAGAAAAAGCATCCTGTGAAAAAATTGAAAATTAGAATCCATAGGCTTAATCATGTGTAGGCGTGCAAATCACGCGAGTGATTTTAAAGGTAAATTGGAAGATAACAATGTTTTTCCATACGATTCCATCCAAAAAGTATTAAAGTTGCAATGAAACGTATTCGGTGACATAAAATTTACATTAATGTGTCAATTGATACCAAAATTGTAAGATGATCTATTATGTAGTATCGAAAAAATAATTTTCCCTATTACTTATCTAAGATTTAAAAGAAATTAATTTTTTTTTTTTTATTTTGTAATAGGTCAGGTAAGTTTTCATAACAAAATTCAATCACAAATGTTATCCATTTTAGAGGATTCATGTTGGATCTTGATTTTTGGACCTGAAATATCAATCTGTAATTAATTTGCCTGGATTCATGTGGACGGAAAAACTCTGTGGTCCAGTTATTATGTACCCTACGAAGAAAGAGATGTGTCTTAACTTTTTCCCTCGTGTTAATTAATTATTACTTCACTTTATCAAAAGGAATAAGTTAAACAACATGTGTTAAACTTTTTCCCTCGTGTTAATTTATTAGTGGCATATATCTCTTCTCTTCTTTATTGATCTGCAATCAAATCGAATATGAATCATCATCATATATATAAGGCTAGTGACAAATTGTTGGTGTCAAAATAAATTTAATTATTTTCCAACTTTAACCCTATAGTATTTTTTTTTTTTTAATATAAGCTAATGATTTACCATTAAAACACAAAAAGTTTGTTACAAAAATTCTAGGATATTCGGGAAAACAAAAATCAACAAAAAACAACGGGGGATGAGGGAGAGAGGAATAAAACCCTCTCAATTACAAAGTTTTTCCCATTTTGCGAAGTTGTGAGCGGTCATGTTGCCGAGTCTTGAAATCTTCTTAACTTTTCACTAGAACTAAAAGATAAGAATTTTTTTAGCATAATTCGCATCGGCTTTGCTGATCCAATAAAAAATAGGGAAAACTTGAGTAAATCACTCTAAAATATAATAAAATTACATTTAACATGAACAAGGAGTAAAGAAGCTTTCAAGATTGCAGCAGTCTTAACTATCATAGCTTCAAAAAAGGAACCCGAGAAAACAAAAGCGAACAAAATCGAGCCATTCGAATCATGAGCAAGGATGGAAAACTGACTTATTACTTTTCCTGATCAACTATCTTCCTCCAACTCTAAATTCAATCACCCAAAACACTCAGTAATGTCACTGATCCGTCCGACTCCATCTCATTTCTTAATTTTTCACAATCACATAATATTTCCGATTGTTGCTTTTATTTTATTTCATAGGACTTCTTTAGTAGGACTAAATTCTAAATTAATTTGTTTGATATCTAACTCTTGTTTGATCTATAAAAACTTATTTAAATCAATTATTTTCATATAAAATAAATGCGCAATATTTTCATTTAATTTTCTAACCTTTGCAATTTAATTTAAGTTCAACTCAATAAATTTTAAAATTGTATAACATGTAATATGATAAAATACTCGAGCCAACTCGATTAAGCTTGATATAATCTATTTATCTAAAAATCAAATCAAATTTCAACAATGTATTGTTCAACTCTATTCGAATTTGTTACACTCTTATTATGAGTAATCTAGCTTTCACAAATCAGTAAATCTTGAAAATAGAAGTGGAAAATCAAGACCCTAAAAGTCTAAAAATATAAGTAATTCAATATATTTTATCACAATACAAGTATTACAGTGGATGAAGCTTTAATGTTTCGGAAATATGATAATGTTAAGTATAATAATCAATGCAAGTATTACAGTCTATGAAGCTTTTCTGAAATATGATAATGTTAATTATAATACGGTAATAAGAATCATGGCATAAATGATATTTTACTAAAAGATCAGGAAAAAATCCATGTTAGCCAAACTCAAGAAAGAAAAAAAAGACATCTCACGATTTACATTTTTCAGGATTCTAGACCAAGAGTTCTGAGGAATCAGGATTAGTCTAATGTAAGCTTGGACACCTGGATTATAAAAAAAAAAAAAAAAATGAAAGCATTTATTATCTTCTTGTTTTACTAATACGCCTTATAAGACAAATGAGGATAAATTAGTCATATTAAAGGCAAAATTGCAGAAAATGTCCCAGATTAATTAATGATTTTGGATTCTCGTCTCGAACTATATCACCTTACCGAATTTCGTCCCGTAATTTAATATTTTTCCATAATATTGTCTTAAACTAATTACTAATTTTGGTTATTCGTCTCAAACTATATCAACTTATCAAATTTCGTCCCGTGATTTATCATTTTGCATGAATTTAGTCTCAATATTAAATTTCTAATTTAATGGAAATAACGGTTCTTCTTGTAATTAGTTTGGGACAAATTCTGACATATTATATAATTGTTAATGCTAAAATTTACCACTTCATGACACGTAAGCAGCCATGTGACAATTTAACGTACGCATGCGCAATTTTCATCTCATAATTAACGGTGAGACGAGGGTGACAACGGTGTGCCTTAGAGTCCTCTAGAATAGATGGATTCGAACTTCAATTAGAATCTTCAATTCCTTTGATTCAAAACAAATCTTTTCAATATTTTTTGTTAAACCAATAAATGTTTTGATTCATGCTGATAACATAATATTTGATAAATGCACGTAGTATTACCAAGAAAGTCGCATATTCTGTTTCCCAAATTCACGAATTTAAATTTAACTTTACTTGAGAGGACGAAGTCCCCAAGTTAGTTACCTAGCTTCCTAGCATACAAAATTGGTCTTGTCTAAAATGAGATTTCGAGGGACGGATAGCATATAAGATAGCACTTATCTTGATGACACGTGTTATGTTGAAATTTAATTTAAATTATATTTTTTGTTAAATACAAAATTACCCTTTTTAAAATCTTTTCAAAAGATAAAATTATCCTATTTAATTATCCACTTATCTTTTCAACAAAAATTTAAAATCCTTTTGTTTTATAGTTTTTTTTTTCGAAAAATTTGTAGTGAAATGAATTGCAAATATTTCCAGCCAATTGCATTTCAGACTCGAATTTTGGTTTTTAAAATTACATATATCTATCAAAGTGTATGTTAACATGGTTTTGGCGATGGTTCTAACTGCTTTCCTTGGTGTCATTTTTCCATTTTCTTCAAGCGTAGGCTTGCAAAATGTAATTTATTTTTCCAGATTAACCATTAACACAAAACAATTATTAACATGGCAAATGCATCTGCACAAACTGAGTCAAGTACATCAAAAATCCTCCTATTGCAATTGAGACACCATAGAATTTCAATACCAAATTTCAAATTTGTTCATACAACAAACTAAACTAAGTTGTACATCCATTAATTCAAACAAGTACAAATTCCTCACATTTGGTATATCCAGAACCTAATGCATCAGATAAAGCACCAATTATATCAAACGCCTCCTCCAAATCAGTAGCCGATGTTATGTCCTCCAACCACGACAACAACTCCTTTGAAAAAGCCTCAAAAGCTAGGTTCCTTAGAATATTTAAGTTTAAGCTTGAATACGAAAATCAATATTGTATTCATTTACACCCCTATATGCAATAAATGCAAGGAAGCAATTAGAGTATCCAGGGGAAGACTACAGACTAAATAAATAGATAGAGTTAGAAGCGTGCCAAAACTATGTCATAAGTCAATAACCGAATTTTGCTGCCATCAGCATGGCCCAGACCATTAAGATAGTCCCAGTACTGGTCGACATATCTTATGTATTGTCCCATAGGAAAAGGGGGGCTCTGCGAGGGAATAGATTATTGCAGAGAGTCTCATTGTTCCTAAGGGCTGCACCATCCCATTCCTTCTTTGGAATCTTTAGGGCAGCATCTGCTCGTTTAGCCTCCTGATGGCACTGGAAATGTTTAATATTGAAATGGCTGACAGTTGTATAAACACAATCTCCACGAGCATTTCCTGAACTTTCGACTCCTAATTTTACACATTTATTGTAAGTATAAACACCCAATAGATATGTAGGTCTTAGGCGGTAACCCTCCCAGCAAACCATGCAAGCTAGCCCATCTTCCTTCACTGCAACTTATTCGAAACCTTCATTAATTTATTGTTCTATGCTTTATCACTAATACTAGAGTATCAAAAAAAACTGCAGAGACAACAAATTCGTTAATTATACAACGTTACTTCATAGTCAAATGCAATTTAACAGCTTATTAAAAAAAATACAATATAGCAAACATATGGTAAAATCAAGTAAATAGATCACTTGGAGAAGTGA
Organism: Penstemon barbatus; assembly: GCA_003313485.2. Taxonomy (NCBI): domain Eukaryota; kingdom Viridiplantae; phylum Streptophyta; class Magnoliopsida; order Lamiales; family Plantaginaceae; genus Penstemon; species Penstemon barbatus. The sequence goes on from CM064880.1 coordinate 71,366,194, forward strand.
AAAATACTAATAGTGTGAGTGATATGCCATATTCACTGGAATAGTAAAAAAAATCATCCTTGTATTCTCTTCTTATGAAATTAAACAAATGAAAATAAAAGATTTCTGCAATTTTCCGGTATGGGAGTTAATCAGCTATAGCACGCATTAACGATGTCTGATCCTACCTCAATTTTGTCACACATCCCTTGAAAAAATAAAAATAAAAACTACTAGGAAAATAGAAGATAATCACAATTTCCCATAATTCTAGGATATATTATGGATTGTAGCACAAATCAACACAGAACTCAATACTTAACCAACTCCAAATATATCAAACAAAAGCTTCACAAATATACTTAGAGAAGAAACCATTATGGTTTTCCCTTATCCTTTGCTCAAAGACAAGATTCCAAGCCCTTCCACTCAACACATATCTGATGATGAATTTGAGAAAATCAAGTGGGATATATGTTACGATATTATATAGCCATATAACCCCAGACCAACCCCATCATATCCCTTCTATCGCAACAAAACTCCAGTTTGCGTATACGGCAATCAGGGTAGCAATCTTCCATCAAACAGAAGTGTTAAGGTGAGAACATGATACTTTATATTGTATCATTTATAAAACTAGTAGATTTTGCAACCCAAAAAATAAAAAAACTTCCAGCTACTAAACTAAAGAAATTAGCTTAAATCATCTAAAATTAAGAAACAATTAACACCTCAAAAAAGCTCATCAAACAAGATAATGGAACGAAATAATTACCAATTGGAAAGCCTGACCTTTATTACTCAACATGTCGATATACATACCAAGTTAATTAATTTACAAAAAATGAAAATTATACGCATGAAGTAGAAGAACGAAAAATTGAGAAGAAAACGACTTACAATCAAATGATTAATGAAGATTGAGACTTGAAACAGCCAAATCAAGCGATGGAAGGAAATTTGTGAAATGGCCGATTGGGTAGCCCTTCTTCCGCAGCCACGCCTCGTCAAGGTAGTAGTCGGGTCGATTGGGATTGGCTAATTTCTTGAAGAGAGGCTGAATGATTTAGTAGGAAGACTGAGGTAGTAATCGGGCCGATTGGGATTGGCTAATTTCTTGAAGAGAGGCTGAATGATTTTAGGAGGAAGACATTCAATAATACATCTTTATGATAGGGCAATTTGGTGATTTTGGATGGGGTGATTTAGTAATTTTATTTATTTTGATTTTTGGTAATTTCAAATGCAATGTTTAGTGCCAATCACCAAGGGACATTTTGACCAAATTTTGTGGCTCAACTTTATATTGATGATTTTTTTTGTGGTTAAAATTGGGTATCTTATATACACCATTGTTCCACAAAATCTTATATTAGAAAGACCCTGCAAAGTTGTAATTTTTTTTTCCAAATTACTTTTAGATATTGTTTTAAGGGTCTTTCTAAAATAAAATTTTATAGAACATAAGTGTATATGAGATACCCTATTTCAACCATTAAAAAAGTCAATAACAAATTTGAACCACAATTTTTGGTCAAAATGTCCGATGATGATGTGTCATCGTACATTTAGAAAAAATAAATATATGTTTAATTACATGCTAACCCTTTAATTAATATGTTTTAAAAAATCTCTATAATCTCTAATTAATTTCATATATCTTTTTAAAATAAAAATAGAAATCGAAAAAATTGCACTTTTCATGCTAAATTCCTGCCTACTTTATATATTTCATACCAAACTTTTCAAAAAGACACATTTCGTACAAAAGTTTGACAACATATATTTTTTATATTTTATTCAGCCGTTAGTTTTTGAATAAAAAAATGTCACATGCCAAATATATGTCCGTTAAGTCACCATTTTTATCTTTTTAGAAAATATTTACAAGTGAGCACAAAATACCTAAAATTTTGAAAGGGGTAATTGCAATTATTGCAACCCCAATTCCTCTTCATTCACCTCCAGGACCATAACACCGACCCAGCCCCAATTCTTTGTAACCACACAACCCCACTTTCATTTTATGATTAGGAGTTTCTATTTTGGCAATCTCAATTAGTTCTTATTTTTTTACACAAATCAAATCATTTTAATATCTTTTGTATTATAATAAATATTTTGAATTTTACCACCTAAAGGATAAAATATGTACATTTGAAATCCGTTGCATTTTCCCCCTCAAATGATTTTATGCCAATTTCGATTGCCGAAAAACTCATATATGTGCCTCACATGTATTTTAAGAGTAAATTAGTCAAAACATGACGTGCATTTTTTACTTTTACAAATAAAATATTTTTCTACTTCAATTAGGATTTCTGGTTCTTTTACATGAGCGAATTATTTAGACTTGTAAGAAGTGTTGTGACTAACTTTGAAATTTCATGTGAGGGGCACATTTATATTTTTCGTTAAACAAAAATTAAATAAAATTATTTTAGGCGGTAATTAAGTGATTATTTTGTACATATGGGTGGTAAAGTGCCACAATATGTAACTTTGGGGGACAAGATTTTTGTCAAACTTTTAAAGTGAACTTCATAAATCATATGAAAGTTTTTATAAATTTTTCTAAAATAACAGGGGGTTTATTGCAAAATTTTAAAGTTGTGAGGGGTTATTGATAATATTTTAATCTAAGGGGATGTTTTTTCATCATTTAATGGGGTAAAATTGTCATTTCAACTTGAGATGAATATTTTTTGCCAATAATAAAAAAAAAGTACAGGGTTTTTTGGCTAATAAAAATAACACAATTTTTTTTAAGTTGGACAAAACACAAGGGGTGTTTGAAATTCACTCATAAAAAAAGGGTAAAGTTGTCTTTGAGAAAATAAATTATTTTAACTTAAATTTTAAAGAGACACGTGTCACTTAGATAAATGTTATCTTTTGTGCTTCCAATCCCTCGAAATCTTATTTTAGACGGACCGTTGTTTTAAATTGTCAAATTTGTTTATTTTTTTTTCTCAATTAATGTGTTTTGCAATTGGTTTAAATTGTATATAACTAAATATTTAAAATTACTATATAGATTAAAATATTTTTATAACAACGAAGCCTTTTTAACCTACTTAATTGGCCAGGAATCCGTTCACCAATACCCTCCTTTAAGCCAGACCCACAACCTAATTCTCCTCCAAAAATAGTCCCAACAAATTTCAACTCAATTGCTTTAATGTGTGCATGATATTATATGATGACCCAATTCCTAACTTTACGAAAAAAGATGATGATCCAATTCTAGTTTTACATCACATTTTATAAGGACAGAGTACGGCGTCTTGACAACATGTTATTGTGGACTTTAGGGATTTTTGCAAGTCACCCCAGGAATTTTTTTTAAATTTTTGCTCTTTCCCCCTTTAATTGAACACATGACAATGTCCCTAAAAATTGATAAATGAGTGCACTTTGCTTTTTTATTATTTTTAAGTATTTTTCAAAGGGTAAAAACGTCAATCAGATTATTTAGTACAATAACTAAAGACTTCTAGGAGGTCAAATGTACAAAATTTTATAATATCTAAATGTGACATGTGAAAAAATAAAATGTAATAAAAAAATATTTAGTTTTATTTTTGTACAAAAATTCAGATTTAAAAAGTAATAAAAGAAACATTTAGTTTTATTTTTTGTACAAAAATTCAGATTTACAAGTTTTTTAACGAAATTTCCATTAGTCCTAATTATTTTATTAATACAAATAACTCATCTTTAGATAAATTTTTTTTTAATCAAATCAAATAAATTTAAAAATTAAGATGTAATTACCAAAGTAAGGAATTTTAGGAAAATGTGCTTAAAAATGTTAAAATCAATAGCTTAAATTAATACAAACCTATGCATTTAGCCCCCGAAAGTTTAAAAATACTGCATTAAACCCTTGTATACAATTCTATCCTTAAAGTCCAACAAAATATTGATTAGGGGGCAAAGTGCACCTACTTATCAACTTTTTGGAGAACTATCATAGTTTTTCAATTATAGGGGGGAAAGCAAAAATGAAAGGGGGCGGCATGCAATAACTCCTGAACTTTATAACTATATTTGGAATGTCTCGTTCCTAATTATTTACTACATTATCAATGAGTTTCTATATAATTATATTTCAAATACTAGCGCTAATTATTGGTATTAAGGGGGTTAATCTACTAATTACCATTTAGAAGGGGGGAAATAAAAAACTTTCCAAATAATTCATCCCACGACGAAATACTGAGTAGTAAATGGTTGGTACATGTTTGAGTCAAATAATGAAAATTCTTCTATTACATTGTAAATTCCCACTAACTGAAATTTTATGATATCTTACTACTTCATCACCATTATGTTGAGCTGCTGGTTCGGGGGCAGCCGCCTCTGGATCAGGTTCAAGATATATGCACAATTATTCATTAATTCAACAAAGTAAGAACATATATTATATATAGCGAAACCAATAAACAATGAAGTAGTATATATATATATATATATATATATATATATATATATATATATATGACTAATTAATATATTTCTCTACCACAAAAACACACAAGTTTTTTTTTAATTACTACCCATGGTTGCATTCTCCTCGTCAATAGCTCGAACTACATCATCATGAACAAGAGCCTCAACTTTTCAAAATCAATAGTCTTACAATATTCACAAAAAAAGAAAAAAAGAAAAAAGATAGATCAATAATTAGAACACAAAAAGAAGAATTTACCAACCTTTTAGTTCATATACCTCCTCCTCCTAGATCGGATACTTTCTCCTATCATCCCACAAGTATGAAAACAAGGGCGTTGTTTCCATTTCTCTACAAACCAACAAGTACAACCAAACGTGAAATTTCAGGGTATGAACTATAATTTGCAATTGAAGTTATTATTCTTAAGCTGAATCCATAAGTTTTAATTACTTTTAAATTCTTATTCTTAATCCATTTACAGTACGTAAAATGGATATAGCATACATAGTACATAACATAAATGGATTTAGAATGAGAATTCAAAAGTAAACTTATGATTAAGCTTAAAAATAAAAATTCCAATTGCAAATTAAAGTTCATACCCTGAATTTTTACTTTGGCTATACTTGTTGGTCTGCAAGAGAGGAAAACAACGTCAACTTTACAGTAGCTTAATTCAGTAACAAAATTATATTGTAGATTATATTTCAGATTGTCTTCTTAAATGAAAAGTGTAATATAGATATAGAAATTTTTATACATATATTGATAATTTAATTTAACTATTAATTTTATATTAATTACTATAGCCCATTTACAGTACTTCTAATTTTTGCAAGAGACGTGCAGCTGTAATTTTGCAATTTGTTACACTAGTTTATCTATAATTCATTTCAATCCACATCTCAAGCTAGTGGCCACTTAATTCATTTGCGTTTGTTACTTTTTTCACCTAGTTTCGTGTATATAGCCAACCCATCACTTTTAAATAATATGATGAGATATTAAAAGTGTACAAGAAATTTACCAATGGGTTTTCTTACAAATTCTAAAGGTGAAATGTCGTTATTGATTTGCTAATTATAATATCTTCCGGGTTTTTGGTACTGAAAATTTTGTTAATTGTCTAATGTCACGAGTGGTATTTTGAAATTATTTTAACTCTAATATAAAAATTAGTTGGGCATAAATTGCATTAAATAAATCAGTCATATTTGTACCCTTAAAAGAAAAAGAAAAAAATTCAGTAATATTTGTAACCTATATCCTAATAAGATCTGGATTCAAAATAGATGGATCCGGAAACCCATTTCTAATTTTGTTCTTGTATTTGGAAAAGCCCAATAATATTCAGGCCTAATAGACACTTATTTGACCAAGCCGAAGAAATATTTATTGGGCCATAAACTTTGGTCCAACAATGGAGCCCCAATAAAGAATCATTACAAATAATTTGTGTATGTTTAATTGCAATTTTACAGGAAAACTGAAAAAATTAACAATAGATGTTATGTAACAAGAAACAAAAAAGATGTAAAATTTTTGGGTTTCCTATATATAAAAATAAGAAATTAGTTCTAAGTAGTATCGGCGGGGGGGTGAATGACCCAGTGCTGTCCGTGGGTTTGAACTCGGAGATTGTTGAGCTTGGCAAACAAATTAACCGCTCTACGAACACCTTTATTATCAGCTGAAGTAAAATAGTCGTGCCCGAAAATGACCCCGCCAGGAGGCCGCAAAATCTTATAAGCCTTGTTAATATCCGACCAGGCCGAGTGGAAATCATGCCCCGCGTCCACTTCAATGAGATCCCCGAACACGCCCCACTCACACAGCTTCTCGAGAGCTGAACTCGTCGAGAACGGCATGAACAGGATCGACTCAGTGGCTTTCTCGTGAACCACGTTCTGCATAAACTGCTGCAGAAGCAATACGTCGCCGTTCACCATTGCCAGGTCCTTCAAGAACTTGTCCTTGAATCCGGGCCACCCGCGGAAGTCGTCGATGCAGAGTATCTGAGTATCGTTGAGTCCGAGTTGGTGAGTCAACTCGGACATGTGGAGTGCCGACGCGCCAAGAAAGGTGCCCACTTCGATTATTGTCTTGGGGCGGACTTCTCGTATGAGGGTCTCGAAGACGGCGCCGTTTGAGCCCCACCCTTTGATCCTGCGTGGGCGGAGGAGGGGGATGACGTGGGCGGGTGGGAAGTTTAGCCAGGGCGAAGTGCTGTTGAAGACTCGGTCAAGAATAGTTTTGCGGACGAGTTGTGGAGCTACTGGGTTGAGACACTGAGTCGAGAACCGGTTGTGATCGACGGCGGGGGGGTTAGTGGTTTGTTGAATAATATTTATTTGTTGTGGTTGTACAAGGGGTGCAGTGAAATAACCTAGGAAGTAGAAAGAGAGGAGGATTATGAAAGAGGCAATAGATTTGGTGTACTTGTTTACAGGAATATTAGCCACTCTCTTGCGGTGGTGGAGCGGTGGTGCTTCTTGTTTAATCATCGTTGATACTTGATTGTTTGTGGTACGTACGGGGTGGGGTGGAGTGTATAAAAGAAAGACCGGCGTCGGCGGGAATTAATTAATTAATAAAACTTATTAGTTAGTATTTTTTTCTAGGCCTGTTAAGATAGAAAGAAAGAATTGACAGCTTTGACTTTTTCAATTTCGATGCTAGTAGAAAGAAAAGAATATTGCATTTGCAGGTGCTCAACTCTTCCATAACTCAAAAAAATTAATATTGACAGTTGACTTTGAAGTTTTAATATTACTTTACATACACATACTAATTAATTAATCAATCAATAAAATTATTTTGCATTACAATCCGCAACTATAACATTCTAGCTTGGATGCTGAGCGAATTAATGGAAAAATAACATGAGAAATGTTTTTTTACAGTACATAGCTTTGAAGTGTCTTCAGCTTCAAGTCTAGTATGTTTCACTTTTTTTCTCTTTAGCCCCGTTTTTAACTTTTTTCTTTTCTCTTCTCTTTTCTTTTTGATATTTAAAACAAGAAAGTGACATATAGCAGAAAATTAAAGACCTAATATATGTAATCTAAGAAAATCACAAGGAACATTTGATATATGATGCATTATCTGGGACATTTGAAACTTCACCAAAAGAACATTGATCCCTTAAATTATTCCTCTTCAGTATAAACAAGAAACAGTAGGGCTTCTACATTCGCATATATAACATTAATCAATGACAAGTTAATATTTGGAGCAAATAATTAATTAACATAGCATGTATAAATGGCAATATCATTTCTTGACTCTGACTATTCCTTTTACTTACAGTTACAACACGAGAAGAGAAGAAGAGAAGAGAAGAGGAGAAGGTCATCAATGGAGATGTGCTAAGATGCAGGTCATCAATTAAATTAGAACAAGTAGGTACTGTTATTTGGCCTTGGGGAAGTGTTACCTCGCTCCGTCCATTTTCTTTAGGGTGGATGAGACACCTACTAATTAATGTATTATACCATAATTTGAAAACTCTAACATGATGAATATGTTGAAAGTAGACTAATTAAGTAGTATTATTTTATTTGACATTCCTGCCATTCTCCTGGTTTAGGAGAAGCTACATAGTGGGTAATGCATATTGGCATTCTTTGCATGACATGTGTAAAAAGTGGACTTTTACATGTGGTATATGTTTAAACATAAGGGACTATTTTTGGACACATGTCATGCAAAGAATGCCGATAGGTATTACCCACTATGTAGGTACTCCCAAATCCATTCTCCTCCTCCCCTTCCTAGTTTTTGATATCTAATAGTATTATAAATAAACAACTCTGGAAATTTGAATGAGCCAGACTTCAAAACTTAACCAAAAAAAAAGCTTTCATCCTCCTCCTCCTCTATCCACAATAGAGACCAACTAAAAGGGAAAAAAGAAAATCAATCCTTAGCAAGTTCTACTACTAAAACACAACAAACCTAAATGTCAACAACACAAAAAAGAAAACCACAAAACAGTAGTTCTCTATAACAGGAAGCCTACTATCCACAATAGGGGAATAGAAATGAAAGAGACCCTTTTTTTCTTTTTTCACTTCCCTTCCTCTCCATCTCCACCAGAGCCTCCTCCACCGGAGCCATCAGGCTTATCTTGTTTGTTTATCCCCATATTTGAAGTGGGCAAACTGCTGCTCGTTCCAATATTGGTCTCATTGTGTGAGGAACCATTGCCAATAGGCCTCGGGGGGGTCATTTGAGCTTGGGGCGCTAGATGATGATGATGCTGTAAATCTTGCATTTGTGCATGCGGAGGGGGTACTCTTGGGGGGGAGAATAAACCCGGCTGCTGTGCCATGGCTATGGCTTGAGGATGATGATGTTGATGTTGATGTTGATGTTGAAGGTAAAACCCTCCTCCTCCTTGTTGCATTATTGCTGGATGATGAGGACTCATCTGGGGGGGAGCTGCCATTGCTGCTGGTGTCGTCTGTGGTTGTGCATCAGCTATTGCAGCCAAATACATCAAGTTCTTTTGAAGTTGAGCCTGGTACCTACCGCACAAAATAAAACAAAAAAAAGGAACATACTTCAATATATATACACACGGGGCAGTATTCAGATTAACTAGGTGGAGTGTCTATGCATGCAGAACCACTCACTGGGCACATTCAGCAAGCTTTCCCAGATTCTGATTATCCAAAATCGCCAATATCAATTTCTTGTTCTCATCAAGGTACTGCATCATTAATAATTCATATAAGCTTTCAATTCACAGTCTAAATAACATGGCCAATCTGATAACATGAAAATGTGGAAAACATTCATAGTAGTTCATGTTATATGTGCACCAAAGTATTCCACAACACATAGGTTACTCATAAATGATTCATACTATATATTTCAAAGTAATTTGAGACACACAGAAAATCATCCATATATGGCATAGTGGTCAATGCAAGAGTAAAGTTGGTGGTTCCACATGCCACAGTTGCACTTATACGTTAAGGTTATTAAGACCTAATTCAATCGAGAAAATCTCTCAAAAGAAGCAACGACAAACATTAAGACCAGCTTAAGTTTCGTACTGCATTAAAAGGTTGTGCTTTTTATTATATGAGTGCCTCTTCAGAAATCATCAAGTACAGTCATCCCTCTCACATGTAAAAACTGGAAAGAAGAAAAACACTATTGGATGCCTCACATAAGAAGCCGTGTTTAATTAACAATAATTAATTTATAATAATATTATCAGAAGCTCATTGGGGTCAATTAGATAAATTATTGCAATAAAAAATGCACTACTTCAGAACTATTTTTTTGTGTCATTTTAAATTGTTAGAAAGACCACCACATATAAATAACTTATCAAAAAACATTTACATATTTATTCATCTAAATATGTTCTCAAAATTTTGACCACCAATATATGCTCAATATATATAAGTATACTAATGCACCAACATTGTGGACCCACTTATAGCACCAAATTTAAATACAAGACTTTGAGCTTCGGATATATATGTAAGACTGTATGAAGATTCAGTGTCAAGGCAGGTGAATAAAATTAAAGACAAAACAAGTAGTGAGAAATTTGGCAAAGGGTAATGTAATTAGTGAAAGTGAATAAGAGAAGGGTATTATTCATATTATTTATTGGGGGAACGGGATAAAAGGACAGAATGACATGCAGACAATAGAAACGGCGACATTTGCAATTATTTGGGGGGAGAAGGGGGGGGGGGGGGGGGGGGGGGGTATTCAACTTGTATATGACGTGATAACTTTTTCTTGGTAGTGCTCCAATTGGTCAGAATATCTGTTTGTATACAGACACTGAACACACGTATATGACCAAGTGTTGGAATATGCGGTCCGATTAGAAAAATTACTAAAACAAGATGACCTCATCCAGCTTATAGTACGTAAAATAGTGTACGATAACTCTTGTTAATGAAAATGGGGTCAAAGAGATACATAAAACATTGCTTAAATAAAAGAGAAATTTAGGTGAGAATATTTTATCCTACCTAGGCTTAGTTCCAGAAAATGCAGAATTCTATCCTTTTTTCAATGATTAGGGCCGTGTCAACCTTGTGGTTAAACTCTATTTGGTGAAAGTATTTTAGGTTAAATTGGCATGTTACCAAATCATACCCCAATCTCTACACCCTTGGGTTGATATTAAATCTTAAATATCCAATCTGTTACCGAAATTTTCAATCAATATAACACCTGAATCCTTGACTATGGGGACGATGCCCTTCAGCTAATAAATAACCCAATTGAAACGGGTACATTTTCGTGCACAAAAAAATATGCTATGGAAATCGTGTAGCTACTATATCTGAAACAAGAGTCTGCTCAACCTATAGCCAGGACCAGATTGTATACATAATCTAGAAAACAACCACGTTGTTAATTGAACATATTCACTTTCCAAATATACACACAATTCTACAGCAGAAGATTGAAGAGAATTTTTCGTGTTATTTAAATTAGAGAGATTTTGCCCCATATCTTATTTTAATTTTAATTTTACAGAGATGTCGGCAAATATATTCCACTCTGCCAACAAAGGTTATTTCTTTAACTATGACAAAGTAAGCACATCACAATTCTTAATTACCCGTATTTTGTCAACGAAGCTTAATTAACATTCAAGCATTTAGTATATCCAAATTCTAGAAACAAGTACATAGACATTGTTATTCTTCTTGAATCAAGAAAGACATAGTTTTTATTCTGATTCTGAAATACACAAGTCCACAGCCACATATATCAACTCACTTAAGCTACATAATTAGCAGCTACTTAAAATGTGAAAAACAAAGAAAAGCTTAAAACCACTCTCAACAAAATCCAATCTTTTAAACCAAAAGCCAAACAAAACCTCATGAAATCAATAAAAATGGCAATTTACCTACATTTCATAAATTAAGAGACAAAAAAAGAGAGAAATCTATGTACCTTCTGAATCTGCTCGGTGGTGATGTTAGTAGGCGGAAATGAGGGCATAACTGGAAACATAGGCCCTGGTTGCTGCATCTCTACAGTTCGTGTTCCCTGCTTAATTAATTAAAATCTTGAACCCTTATCTATGAGGCTACAGTACACGAAGAACAAAATAAATAACCCTAAGCCCGCATGATTAACGTCAAAAAAAAAAAAAAAATCTTTACACCACAAAACCAATCAAACGAGACAAAAACAGAAACACCCTTTTCAAGTGAATTAATTAACAGAGAAAGTATAAAGTAAAATTAATTTACCTCAAGTAGGAAGTGGGTGAAAGAGTGTTCTCTTTGAGGTTATTTGCCCGAATGAACAAGAACTAAATACTCTATTTTTTTTTTTATTTATTTACTGGAAAACTGATGATGAACAAAATTTATTTATTTATTTATTTATCTATTGAACGAGAGATTCACTTTTTACTGGATGAAAATGGAGTAACTATTGATTTGGAAGTATGTGAATTGTGAAATGAATTTAGGAATGGTTTTGTTTGTCGGCAAAAGTGCAAAAATAGTATTAAACTAATCACTGATTTTGAATTTTCATTCCAAATTATTTAACTTGGCGAATTTCATCCCATAATTTAATATTTTTTTGGAATATCGTCCAACCATTAATTATGAGGCGAATATCGTGCATTTGCTGTTATATTATCACATGATTGTTTACATGTCATGACGTGATAAATTTTAACATGATTAATTATATAATATTACAGATTTCGTCACAAGCTAATTATAAGATTGAACCGTCATTTTCATTAAAATATAAATTTAATATTGGGACTAAATTCATACAAAATAGTAAATTATGGGACGAAATTCGACGAGTTGATATAGCTTGGGACAAAAAAATCAAAATTTAAAATTAATTTGGAACGATATCTCAAACAAATATTAAATTATGGGATAAAATTCCATAAGATAATATAGTTTGAGATGAAAATCTAAAATCATTAACTAATTTGAATAGTTTTGTGCAATTTATTGTCCTACCATAAATAAATCAAAGAGTAAAGGACAGGGGAAGTGCAGCGTATCCTTTTCTCTGTCCGATGTTGGAGTCACGTGTTTAGTTTGGATACAATATATATCCCCATTCCCAACAACAAGGGCTCTAATTCTAATTTGAATTCCCCTTCATTTAATGTACTATATACTAATAACTCTTTTTTTCTGAGAGATACTATTACCTCTTTATCCGAGTATTAATACACATTTACATTACTAAGCAGGTCCTCCCATTAAAGAAAATAGAGATTTTACAACTAAGTATGAACCTGGAAAAAACAAATTTTAGTCTTTTAACTTTTGGATAGACGCGAATATGGTACACATGTAATTTCAGTAATTAATTCACATTCTTTATATTCGAAGTTGTTGCAATTTTAATTCTCTTATTTTAGTCTTGAATTCGTCGAATTTAAATTAGTTTCTTTAAATTGATACGAAAGCAAATGAAGTGGGTGTTTTTTTCCCTCTGCCAGCCAAGCGGTAGTACTCCATCAACTCATGTTGTCAAATTAGCTTAAATTGGAGCAACCATAAGGCCATCTCCAGTGGTTGAAGGCTAGCCCCGGGCTCTGGAGCCCGGGCTATCCCAGGGCCAGCCCGGGGCACTGCCTGGTCGTCTCCAATGGTTGGGGCTCCGTGGGAGAATTAATTCAATTTTTTTCCTTTGCCCACTCTCACCTATTAATATTATAGTTTTAAATTTTTTTAATATTAATTTTAATGATAGTAATTATATTAGTACTCGTGATTTAATTATTAATTATATTAAAATATTAATATTAAATAGAATATTTAATTAAAGTAACTTAAAATTATTACATAATACGCAAACAAATATTTTTATAACACGGAAGAAAATACAAGAAAGGAAATACAACAAACAACAAAGAAAATACAAGAAATCGAAAATACGGGAAATACAATAAAGGAAACACATAAAAATATTACATTTTACTGATTTCTCCCCGGAAACCAGTCGGATCTTTCATTCGATGAATCTCCAAATAAGTTCGTTGGAAGATTTTTATTTGCTATTTCTCTTCTTTTATTCTTCCAATACGCCTTTGTAATTGGAGTGTATGATGAGCAGTCCATCGCCATAATCCGTTCCTCTTGTAACTTTTCTGTGACTGCCAATCTCGCTGCTTCTTCTTCCCATTGACGTTGAAGATTCTCCGCATGCCTTCTCTCTCGTCCAGCCTCTACCAGAAGTGTAGTTTCTCTCATCTTCTCCATGGCTGCCAATTTTTGGCTTTCAAAATCAGAATGATGTGAACTCGACGAAGTCTTCCCTTTTCCCTTCTTGGCTTTTTTGTTACCAATAGGTCTTTCAGATCTTGAACTCGAGTGGGGAGTCTCGGGATTTGCTTCGTCGCCTAGTGGAGGTGTTTCCGATACAAATTGAGTTTCTGAAGGTAACAATTGACATGCGGACGTTGGCATACGCAGGATCCTACGATTCTCAAGATGAAAATTTTCGTGTTGCGGAGAGTACCATATGCGAGATTGTCCGTGAATTTTGTCAAACAATTTTGCGTTTATATAAAGACGAGTACCTTCGTGCCCCAACCCATGATGATTTGGACCGTCTACTTAAGAAATCGGAACGACGTGGATTTTCGGGGATGATTGGCTCGATCGACTGTATGCATTGGACGTGGAAAATTTGCCCAACCGCATGGCAAGGAAGTTTTTCTGGAAGGTCGAGGAAACCTACGATTGTTCTTGAGGTTGTTGCTTCACATGACACGTGGATATGGCATGCCTTTTTTGGCGTGCCGAGAGCATTGAACGACATTACAGTACTTGGTCGTTCACCTCTGTTCGATAACCTCACTTCTGGTAACGTTCCCGAGGTTCAGTTTTTTATTAAGTGAACGAAAATACTTACTACATGCCTTACTATCTTGCGGATGGTATATATCCGAAGTGGGGAACGCTAATACAGTCGGTGAGAAATCCGAGAACACATCCTGAACAAGTATTCTCGCGATTTCAAGAATCGTTCCGCAAAGATGTTGAACGAGCGTTCGAAATTCTCCAAGCTCGGTTCGCAATCGTTAATCAACCCGGCAGGGGGTGGCATACGCAAGATTTGTCCAATATCATGTTAACTTGTATCATACTCCACAACATTATTGTGGAGGATGAATGTGACGAATACAAGGACGATGACTCGGACGATGATGATACTGACATTAGCACGTCTCGTAGAGCACGCGCTAGAATTTATGACCGTCGCAGAGTACAGTTTCAAGATGTTGCACCAAGAAGGCAAATGTTGGATAATTATATGCTGCGTCATGAAGCAATTCGTTCCAAGGCGACTAACCGTAGACTTCAAAAAGACTTAATAGAACATGTTTATGCAAAATACGGTTAAAATTGAGTGTTTAAATTTACTTTTCTTGTCTATTTTAGAATGTATTTAAATATTTAATTTATACGAGTGTTTATTTTGTATTTTTAACTAATTTCGTATTTTAAAAAAAAATTATTTGTATGAGTGCTTAATTAAACAATAGCAGTGTCTTTAAATATCATAATTTTATTTATTTGTTACTTTAAATAATTAATCATATTATATAATATATAATTAAAACCTATCACATTAATTAAAACAACACATTAATTAAAACAACACATTAGTTAAAACAACACATTAATTAAAATAACACATTAATTACAATAACACATTAATTAAAATAAAACACTAATTAAAACAACACATTAATTACAACAAAACACAACATTAATTAGATTTAAATACACAACATAAATATATAAATACACACATCAATACAACACAAAAAAAAAGGGGACGAAACAGGTGCCGCCAGCTGTTTTAAAGAGGGGGGCGTGTAACCACGCGCCTCTCATCTTCTCCAAAAACGCAGCGGCCCATCCACTCGCCCCCGATCCCCTTCCCGTGCCGCCCCGAGCCCGCAGCCCAGCCCCAGCCGCCCCGCAGGCCACCCCGCAGCCCCCGCTCGCACCATCTCCAATGGTTTTCTGCCGCAGCCCCGTCCCGAGACCGAGCCCGGCCATCTCCATTGGAGATGGCCTAACTCCTTAATCTCCTTCATTTCTTTCCCTAACTACTATTATTAGAGCAAACACTTATAATGCCTTAATTTGTTTGTTTATGTGAAAATTTATGAACACAAATTTTAATTTCGAAGAATATAGAATTAGAATTACGGATAAGAGAACTAAATTTACAGTAACATAAACATAAATAATGTAAATTGTTTAACAAAATTACAAATATATCAAAAAGTTAAAATCACTATTCTTGTTTTTTTCCCAATTAACCCTCGTCTTTCACTTTTAAGTGCTCGTGAGAACTGTCTAAATAAACCTATGACATCTTAAGGGGTGTAGATCCTCTGTACCACTTTTGGTGTACCACTTAAGTGTACCACCACTAAGTAATTGACACATGCATATTTGAGAATTATTATAATTCTCAAATATGCATGTGTCAATCACTTAGTGGTGGTACACTTAAGTGGTGTATAATTCTCAAATATGCATGTGTCCATCACTTAGTGGTGGTACACTTAAGTGGTACACCAAAAGTGGTACAGAGGATCTTGAGCCCATCTTAAGGAAAGAAATCTTTGTTAAATGAGAGGTATAATTAATTTATAATTTGGTAACTAATACTTATAAGTCAAAAGGTCTTCTAAATTTTAATCAAAATTTAAATTCAAATTTCAACGAGTTTTTACTATTTAATTTCGCCAATTACTCACATTGATATGCTTAATTATTGTCCGTGGAGGTGAACGAAAGGAGGAAGAACGACTGCCACTGCCAACTGCAGAAGCTCGGGCGAAGTGAAAATCAATTCTGGCTCCTCCACATCTACTGAGACGCCTCTTCCCACCGCGTACAGCTCGAAGATCACCCCGCTTAATCCGGATAGGGCTACCCTGTTCCGGAATGGATCTGAACCCGTTCAGGTTGTGTTCCGGGCTCAAGTTCCTTGGGTACTTGATGATCCTCCTGGTGTTCGGTATCATTGCGCTCACATACGACGCCGTTGTCGTTGTAACCTGGGGCCCGCATATCTTTGATGGTGGCGCCAACTCATTCCTGTCTTTCCTCATCGTCGCTCTTTTCCATGTCCTGGTACTAATTGCATTTCCTCTTTCAAAATTCGATTTAAACAAAAACATACTTGAACTTGTAATTAGACTAAGAAAATCACGAGAATTCAACATAGTCCAACTAGCTTCTTTGGAACATTGTTCTTTTCAGATAGCTTCTTTCTTTGTGTAGAATCATTTGGGTATTTCCTAGCCTAATAACTATCCAGATCACATCCTAACAAGTTGATTGTTTTCATCCGAATCTTATGTTACATGAATTATAGATGGTTTCCAATAGATAAACTAGACTGAAATGCTTATTTAGTTTGTGTGCAATAAAATCTTTATGTGAAGTAACTGCATCTATTAATTTTGAAACTATTATCTGATTGTTGAACAAGACACATGACACTTTAGGGGTATAAGTGTTGTCGGAGAACGTTTCTTTATTACGTCTTGGTAGATATTTGGACGATCTCTACTAAGAGTGCTGATCAACTTGCAGCTTGTAATGTTGACGTGGAGCTATTTTATGGTTGTTTTTCGGGACCCTGGTGCTGTGCCTGCAAACTGGAAAATGTTATCAGATCAGAATGTAGAGGAAGATAATTCAACAGCCATGCCATCATCTTCAGAGGACACAGAAAGAAGACCTGCAATAGGCTATTGTAATCGGTGCCAAAA
Organism: Penstemon barbatus; assembly: GCA_003313485.2. Taxonomy (NCBI): domain Eukaryota; kingdom Viridiplantae; phylum Streptophyta; class Magnoliopsida; order Lamiales; family Plantaginaceae; genus Penstemon; species Penstemon barbatus. The sequence continues at coordinate 71,383,422 of CM064880.1, forward strand.
TGGCAAGCCGCCACGGTGTCATCATTGCTCTGTCTGTAAGTTTCTTTTATCTATAAAAAGTAAAAAAGTTAAAAAAAAAAAGAAAATTTGAACTTGAGTTATTATAATGCTCACCTCTCGCCATGTTTACTCTTTTGTTAGAAGCTAATTGTCTCTTCCCCGTTAATCTCTTATGAGTAGCTCTTTTTTACCAACACTTACGATTATCTCATTATTGTGGGTGCAACTGATGTTTATTATTAATTTTGATTGCCTCATACTCCCATCATTCTTCATTTTGTGGGTCCTTTTATTCTTGCTGCACGGGAAATTGCACTCTAAGAAGGGTGGGTGGGCATTTATTTTGGAGCACATGATGCTCTTGATTGCACCAACACAATTGAGTTTTAGCTGATAATTTGCATTTTCCTCTGTTAACCTTACGATGTCATTCCTTCAAATCTCATGAAGATTTCAATGCCTGGTTTGTTAGTAAACTATCTAGCGCTCTTTATTTCTTACTTGATGGGAAAAGAGCTCTAAGAAGGGCGCATGAGCTTTTATCTCCCTCTCTTTAATTTTGGCTCACATGACACACTTGATCGCAACAACACACTTGTTGTATCTGAGCTTTTGTTTAGCTGAAAAGATATTGCGATGAAATATGATGACATTGATTAACCAAAAAAAAAAGATATATATCTATATATGGTGGCATTCCTTTAACTTCCATGAAAATATCAATGTCTGAATCCTTAATTTTAAATATTTAGCTTTCTTAGTGCTATATTTTAAATACGCTTAAGTTTCTTACAGGCAAACGATGTGTTCTTAAGATGGATCACCATTGCATATGGGTAGTGAACTGTGTTGGGGCTTGCAACTACAAATTTTTTCTTCTATTTGTGGTGAGAATTCTGCACTAATTCTCCTATGTTACTTATAGAAACTTCAATTTTGAATCTAATAAATGTTGTGATATTGTGATTCTTGTATACCGTAAAATCGATTTTCGACGGAATGAAAAAGACATATATGGTAGAATCGTAACCCTAATCGAAATGCATACATTTGTCTCATACACTATGGGGATGGTGAGAAGAGATATATTTTACATCCCAGAGGGGCTATAATTGGAGATACCATTGTTTCTGGTACAGAAGTTCCTATAAAAATGGGAAATGCCCTACCTTTGAGTGCGGTTTGAACTATTGATTTACGTAGTTGGAAGTAACCAATTAGGTTTACGACGAAACCTAGAAATCAATCACAATCCTATATTCTCTGGTGTATTTAAGTAACTAGTTCCGTCATAGGCATAAGAATAGACAATGATTTAACAAAATTTACCACATAATTAATCTCCCATGGATAACTAATTTCTTAACCATTCTGTCTTTATTCTGCGCTGACTGACCTGAACCTATTGAAATGTATTTGTAGCTCTACACGTTTCTGGAGACATTGATGGATACTCTTGTGCTGCTTCCCAGTTTTATAAGTTTTTTTCAACAAGTCAAGAATCGTTCCAGCTCACCCGGCAAACTGGCTGTCACTTTTTTGGCCTTTGGTAATTTTCATTACAATAATCACCACTGTATAATAATGTTAAATTTCCCATTCTCATCCATGTCCTGTTTCTTACAGAATCCATACCTTAATGCAGTTGTGAACCTAGCTTTTGCGCTGAGCCTTCTTTGTTTCGTAGTTATGCATGCGTCGCTGCTATTGAGCAACACTACTTCAGTTGAGGTAAACACATTCATAAACATCTGCTTTATACTATGCATTTCTTCTAATATAGATGGAGATATGGTCATATTTATTCTGACACGAGGTATATATTGTGATTTTTTACAATAAAAATTTATAATTTTTTCCTTATCAACCACACTGTACCTCCTTGGAATTTTGATTTTAAACGAAGACTATTACCATCTCCTATGAATGCAATATTATCACTCAGAGTTTCATTCACAACATTGATTGTATGGCTCAGGTTCATGAGAAGAGAAAAGATGTGAGGTGGAAGTATGACTTGGGGTGGAAAAATAACATTGAGCAGGTCAATTACAACTTATATTATTCTATAAATTCGATATGAGACTAAAAATCTTTATTCTACACAGTTGAGTTTATACTGGAAATATGCTACTAATGCTTTGTAGTCTCGTTATATATTGGTACATTCATTTTGGAAAGAAAGACAAAGTTGGGGAATATTAAATCTCATTAATAATCAATGTGTTGTATCATAAAGGAAACCTAGGAGGTAAACCACTTCTAATTCAAATGTAACTCTAACACAATCCCTCAAGCTATAACTGTAACAATTTTGAATCAAAATAATTGAAAATGATCTCTTAGTGTCTGTTTTGTGCGGTTGTGGCCCTTGCAACAATTTATTGTAATTCTTGCACAATCTACTAAAATGAACATCAAGCCCTCTCAATAGAACTTAGTGCTTTAAGAGATGAGGAGGTGAGTAATTAAGGACAACTCTGGCATTTCATTTGAATTGTATAAAATAAGTTGTCTAATCTTCACAATTGTATATAATTATAGTATATGCTACGAAAATCACCTATCATTTAAGTTATAGTATTAATTTGACCAGAAGCTTTGGATAAATAGTAAGCAAAAGTTCTATTTCTGTGAGTTTTCTGCGGTGCTCATATTCCTAAAGCGTAATCTCGACTACTCTTTCTTCACTCAGGTTTTTGGCACTAAAAAAATGTTGTGGTTCTTCCCGCTGTTCTCGAAAGAAGACCTGGAGAGGGTACCTGCACTTCATGGCCTAGATTTCCCAACTCGATCAGATATTGAAGTATGAGGTACTCTGAATGCTTGCTTCCTAGTGGCTGGACGAAGAATTGTGTTTATTCAGATTATATGTTGCATCAACTAAATTGGCAATGTGTAGTTAAATTTGTGATATTCTTTTTATTAGTATTTGGGAAATACCAGTGTACTTATGAAAGCATATAGGTAAAGGAAATTGGTTCTGAGAGTGTAACTTATGATATACAAATTTTATTAGAGACACCTTAGAAATTGTTGTGAGTAGAAAAACTACTTGATTATGTACATTTTTGTGTATATGGAACCCATCATAAGTGTGATTTGTATTTTGGTTTTCCAAAGCTTACATAATTATAAGCATATATAGTTGTGAGTAATAAGTTGAACTTTTAGGTTGGAGGTGTTGAGCTATTTTGTCCTGGCTTCTATTTCCTCAATGACTACCTCCATTATATATATGTACTCTCTTGCTATTGTTGAACCTTATAGTACAAATACTACTATCATTGTAATTGTAGATAAGGACACAGGCTAACATGTAAAGGAAATTACCTTGTGATCATGAGGTAGGTATATTAATGAGAACTATTCAGAGACTAAATCCAAAAGTAACTTCAGACAATCACATGAATATTTAGGGAGTATTAATTAGACCTTGTCTTCCAATAACATTCTTAGGAAAGTAATGCACTTTTCTTATTATTGGCTTGGCTAGTTATTGGAAACACATTGCTTGATTTTTCTGTTGAACTCAATGATCAGTATGTATGTATCCAATCCAATTAACCGAAAGGGTTAATTGATTTCATTTCTCTGGGTCTTGAAATAGGTTTTCCGGTGAATTCTCTGGGTCTTCCGGTGGATTGTTGTTTGATATGAAGAGTGCTAAGCAAAGTATGAGTGGAGTGACAGAGAGAATGAGACCAAGAGGAACCATCCATTGTTGATCATTTGTTGGATGATAGTTTAATTCCCACCAAGTCAAGATCAGACCACCAATCATGCTCAATGTAAATGATCCCAAACAACCTATCCATGTCTTCACTATTCTTTCAAATTCTATGTACCCTTTCACCTCATCATAATTATTTATTGCCGTCATCAAATTATTCTCTTTTATCAAGGAGAAGGAAAAGGAAATTGATCTATGAACAAACCTATATTCGAAATCAAGTATATATATAGGAAGAAGATGTGAATTTTGACAGATGGATTGGGGGGTACTGATTCAAGGTGTGTGTTAAAATTAACTACGTTCGGTACAAGTATATGGTGCCTTTACATTAAAGTAGATGTTAGTAAAAAACAAGTGAATGTATAAAGAAAGAATTAAAGATTGCGTCTTGGACTTGGTATAAGGACCGAGCGATTGGTATATGGACCTTAATTTCTATCTGGGCGGGGTACAACTAAATAGGGATGATATATCCCCGGCTGTATTGATGTTTCATATGACAATTAATTAAATGGCTTTAATTAATTTTCTACCTGTACTTTAGGATAGATAGATAGATACTATTTGGTGTAATATTATACTCTACATTTGTTTAAATTAATAGATTGTGGATGATGTCAATGTGAGCTAGCTAGCTGTTAAAGTAATACTCCAATAAAATAAAATAAATTGTTTGTAGCACTACTGCCAGCTTCTTTAGGAACTCACGTGGAATCTTGGGGTCCTTTTTGGAGCCTAACTTTGGCACATTATTATTACATTATATAATTACATATATAGGAGATAGATTATGTGCGTAGTTTAAATAAAAGAATTATAGTTGTCAAAGTAAGAAAATTTTAATTATATATAGAGTGTTGGATTTCTGAAACTCGTCTTCTACAAAACAGAACTTTTTCCTTCCTAGATATATAGGTGTAAAATATTTGGTACTTGGACAATTCTATTTTTTCAAATATTGTTATCAATTACAAGATATATAAATTATGTTGGAATAAAAACGAGAAACTGTTGATTGAAAGCCATTTAATTTAATTTGCTGATGTAAATTATTTGTTTAAAAGTTAAAGAACGGAAAGGTATTACTAAAGCTTGCCATTTCGAAACTGCATGTGGTTGGCTGGTTACGAAATTGGCATTTTACCAAATGAGTAATGATCTCTCGTTATCTTTTTCTCAAAAAAGCTTACAAGTTAAAAACATTTCATTTCAGTTAAGGAATTAATATTCTTGTTTTTTATATATAAAAAAAAGGAAAAAAATCTCTGAAGATGTCTCCACCTTCCTTAATGAATAAAGAGCTAGTTTGGCAAAACATTCTCAAAATTTGAGTTTGGGCCGACATAGGCCCATCAGTATACCCATTACTAGCCCAAATTAAACCAACAAATTAATTAGCCCGATTTATGTGACCTCGGAAAACCATAGCAGAGCTTGGGATGAAAAATCATATCATATATATACTATTGATGTAATTTAATACATGGGCCTTATGTGATTGGATAAACCAACAAATTAATTAGCCCTATATATGATGTTCTGCTTTTTTTAGTTACATACATTGAAGCTAATTTAAATTTATGGGGGACGACAAACATAGAGGTATATATATATATATGGTATGGGCTTTCGGGATTCAATGAAGCCCTACTCATTAAATATGCATGGAGAATTTTGATCAAGCTGCCAAACAATTTCGTTCCTATAATATATACTAGCTAGCTAGCTAGGCTTCAATGGCTTTTCATGACAGTACACCAGTATTTTATTGGAAGGACTGATCAGGTGGAAATATTAAATGACAGATCTATATCATTGGTCTTAGTGTGGTTGCACGGGCGAGTTTGGTCACTGCTTCGAGTAGAATTCATTCCGATTTTCACAATGCTCAAGGCCCGAGCTTGCTGCAAGAGTGAGACACACAACGGAGTTGGCTCAAGATTGCAAATTGTTCTTCAAGGACACTGTAATTCAATAATAAACAAGCCCAGTTATTGCAGATATCAGATTGTTTTCACGGATTTTAGTTACTTGTTTTAATATATATATTTTGCTCATAAAAAAGCTAATCCAGTAGCACATAATTCGTTAGCTAAATTCGCCTTCATAGTATATCTGGTTGATTTGCCGGAACGAATTCATTAGACAATTTGTAATTGCTGTCGCTGCTTCTTGATTTTAATACCTGATAAAAATAAAGTCTTTACCAAGTAATAACTTTCTTTCTTTTCCCTTTTTGATAAAAGTAGTTACAAGAAGGAAAAGATTCACATTTTGAAAGATTTGTCTGGCCCAAACATAATAAATTATTAGATATATTGTATAGATCAAATCGAATTCCATTGGTTAAATGCATTGAATAAGTTCTGAGCCACAAAGAGTGATATTTGTGGGTGCCATTGTCATTATCATGGTCCATATATTACTCTATATAAGATCGTATGGCAAGTGGAAACAGTAACCTTTATTTTATTTCCTTTTTCTTTTTTGCCGTTTAACCCCAAAACGACACCGTTTCATGTATTACTTTCTCAAAATGAACTGCCAACATATTTCTTTTCCATTTAATTTTTCCCCGATATTGAACGCGTTCCATTGCCCCATGGGGCCCACTTATTTCTTTCTCTTCTATTTTTTGTGTTAATTGTATTTTATTTTCCTCCCTTTGTTGACCTTATCTCCCGACCATCCTCACCAAGTTGTTATCTTTCCAATAAAATAACGCTTCTCTGTCTCAAAACCATTATTATATCTTCTGACAACAGTAATTGATTGTATACCTGTGCATAACTGCATACTACGAATTCATTCTTTTTCTTGTGATTCAGGTATCTGTTCACATCACCTTTATAATTTCTCTTTCTTCCTCAATAACCCTTCTCTTTCAATTCTGTCGCTTTATCTCTTCTACATAATTAAATTTACTCATTTCTCCACATCAATCCAGAGGGAGAGACTGTGAGGAGAGAGAACACAATTAATGTGTGAAAAACAAACTCACTTAGAGGTGTGGATGAGAGAGGTTCGACTAAAGAGAGAAGTAAGAGACGACCTAAGAGAGTTTCGGAAATAGGGCTCCCGCCGTGGTGGTGATTTCTTCAATCGATGTTTCTTTGTGGTATTTTTTTATTTAATTTTTCCAATAGTTTTGTTTATCGATTATGGCTGGGTTCGGATTTGATTTTTATTTTCATTATTTATATTTTGATTTAATTTTTGTGATAGTTTTATTGTGCAGAAGTTGTGATTGCAGCTTTCAACTTTCTACAATGGATATTGTTTTCATTTTGAAGAGGTAATATTTATTTGCAATTGTTCCTTGATTCTTTTGTTTGTTTTTTCCCGCGTTTGTAGGTTTGTTAGTAGTGCAGGGGCATTAGATTTCCTAAATTCAAGTTCATGTGGTTTGATATCAACTAAATAAATCTATTTCATTAATTTTGGGTTGCTTCGGCGTAATTTTAAGTTTAATTCATATCTTTTTGTTTGTTTGTTTGAGTTGTTTTATAGGTGGTGCTCTTCCTCAACTTTACTGAGGAATTTTTTCAATATTTGATATTTTTTGGTCATATGTTTTGGAAAACTCATTCTAAGCATTACCAATTTATATAAGGATGATGCTGTGTTGTTTGTTCTACTCTTTGTTTGGGTTGGAACGTTTTCTCCAGAGGTTCTATTATGTGTATATCCTTTGTTTATACTTTTACCTTTGGATATAGTTTAATAATTTTGGTTATCAAGGTTTAGTTTTTTACTGATTGATGCGTTGTGGGTACGTCTTTTATTTGTTTTATTTCATTTACATGTTTTTTTTATTGTAGGTGGTGGTCTTTGTAATGCTACTGATAATTGGAAAGCTTTTCTCAATGAAAGACCTCGTGTGAACTAATCTTCAACGCCTACTTCTGCTACCTTCAGTTCTGATTCTTCTTTTTTGGAGGGTAAGATTTGAAGTAAGGTTTGTTAATTATATTTGTGTGAACTCTTGCATAGTAACTTTCATTTTTTGGTCTATTTTCATTTTATTTTAGGTTTTTATTTGTATGGCAGGGAGGACGCCTTTTTCCCCCAAATTGTGCGGTCAATTAGAAGTCTATTCTTCCCTGTTTTGGCCGTCTTTCTTCTTCCAAGTGATTTGTGTGTTCTTCTATCTAATATGATGGTTGTTGAATATGACTTCCATTGTGCTTATTTTATTTCCATATACAGGTCCCTCCGGGGACATCCGAGAAAATTTTATTTTTGTACACAGGTATGATATAGTTTTGTTATGTTTTGTTTTGTAACAATTCTTGTTTTTTTAGTTTATGAATAAATACATTATGTAATTATGCTGTGATTTTAGATAACGCATTGGTATCCTCTGAAATTTTCAGCTGTGAGGCATTCATAGTTGGTTTAAAGAGATTGTGCTATGGCGTACCTATTTTGAACTTGATTTGGTGGTTTGTTTATTCCTCTTTTCCATATTCAGAGAAATTCAAGTTTATTCATAAAGATGTATGTTGTGGTTTTAATTCACATGTTATGTCATTGTCAAATCCTATGACTGATGTTATTAGTTTTCTCTATTTGTGCAGGTTTACGAGTTCTTGTATTTTGGCAAGGTATGTATTTTTTTGCTTTTTAGTTTTCTTCTTGTCTTATAGTGTTCTGTCATTCTGATATTTTTGCAAAACTTTTTTAAAACTGTAATTGCAAGTATATTTTTTTGTAATGATATTTGCATATGGGTGTGTGAGGATCTCTTCCATTGGTGTATTATTACCTGGTCTATTTTTTTTACCCTTCTCTAGGTAGTGTAAAAGGATGTATAACAAATGCTCTTGCACTTATAGATGTCAGAATATTTAAATATACTTCGTACCTGTTACTTAACTAGATTCTTATTTTTTTTAAATTTCTACAGCATGTTCGATGGCTTTTATGTCTCTTTGGAGATATTAATTTATAAGGTTCAATTATATTTTCCATTTAGGATGACCAATAGAGGCTCTATCGGTATGCTGCATTGCTTTCAGTTTGCAAAAGCAATAAAAGGAAGAAGGTAAATTTTCATTTTGCTTACTTTTCATGTGTATGATTGATCAAGTGCTTTTGAATGTTAAATTACAAAGAATTTTTAATAATTTAAACAAGTTCCAGTTGTAAGCCTTTTTTTTTTGTGTAATAGTAGAGGAAGTTTATCCTGCATACTTATGTCAAATTTGCAGCCTTGATGTTTAGTTGACTGTTTGACAAGAAGGAGATGTGAATTCTTATGGTAGGTCTTGATGCTGCTGGTAAGACCACTATATTGTACAAACTGAAGATGGGAGAAATAGTGACAACCACTCCTACAATTAGTATGTTCCTAAGTGTATAATGGCCCTATGACATTGAGTATTTCTTTCTTCATTAAGTGTTTTGTAGTTTTTTATTTGTATAAAGTTATGCTTTGTAAATTGTAAGTGTGATGATATGCTATGGTGGATCAGTTGACCTGCCAGAAAGTTTGTTTGACATTTCCATACTCCCATTTCATAATTTTCATCAAAAAGCCCAGTTCTTATACACCTTGTGCTGAATTGATTGTCCTTTGCCAAAATATAAAGGCATATTGTAACTTTTAACCAAGTAATTTTATTAATATGCAGGTATTTTCCTTTGCCTTCATTCTTCACTTGCTGTAATAGTACTTATTAAGTTATTGACACTTTGCACCCTCAATTAGAATTTTAGCACATTGCACCCTCGAATTACATATTCTTTGGCAAAATGCGCCCTATTAGGGTGCAAAGTGCCAAAAATTTAATTTGAGGGTTCAATGTATCAAAATGGTTGAAGTGAAATGCTTTTATACTTATATTTACTCATTTTCAACAGCCTCACCATTTTTTTGAGTTCTTTCAATTTTAAACTGAAGTATGCTATTATTAGAACATATTGTCTTTTCAGGAATCAATGCCAAATAGGCAACATATTTCTAAACTATCTTTGGATCTTGGACTAGGTGAGTAAAAGTAGTATGAAAATTGTTTAGATTAGCGTTCCTTCATTTGCCAAGTGTTATCTGCAGTGATTTATGGTTTAGATCAGGTCAAAAACAAATTAAAGGACATTAGGTTTTCTGGCAACAATAGTTAAATATGAATAAAATCATAAGTTGTTTGAATTGAAATTGTTAATAAGTATACTGATGTTGGCTGGTTACTTGACAATCAATTAGTAGTGTAGAAATATTACGTGAGATCCATTGCTCTGCTCACTTATTTATTAAGGAATTAACCTCCAAGATATTCAGATCTCACTTCTGCCTTCTCTAAAGCATGTATTTCACCATCGTTGGACCTTTCATATGCTTATATTTTGTTTTTGCTTTTAATTGGAATTATGTTTCTATTTTCGTTTTGACTATCTTGGTTTCTTATATTATGGGCTTAATTTAGTATGATATATTAGTAGATCTTTTATAAGTGTCTTCTATTAGGATGCTCAAATTACTAATTTTTAGGTTTGAAGAGTTTGAGTGTGAGCTTCTGAATAAGTTTTTGATGGTTTTATGGATTTGACGAAAACTCATTAGAAAGAGTTTTGACTTGGTCTCGCGATGAGCTTCTGAATAAGTTTTTGATGGTTTTATGGATTTGACAAAAACTCATTAGAAAGAGTTTTGGCTTGGTCTCGCGAAACCCGCAAGACCGGGTCAAAACTCATCCACAGATTTGAATGATGTCTTTCTAATGATGGTTCCTATTTTGAACTCCAGGATTCCCATGGTATGCTAATGTGCAATTTATCTAAAAAAAATCGAACAATTCTTTATTAATTAATTGCCTTGCAAGAAAATACTTAAGTGCTCTATTGTTTTTTATGGAATAAGTTTTGTCAATAAAAGTCCTTTTTAAATCAGGTCTTCCTCATCCATTTTGAGAGTTTTGAAGTCTTCTTATGAAGAACATATGTGAAGGTATTTCAAATATTTGTAATTTAACTTGTCTTGTTTCGACAAAAGTACTGTCTTATTTTTGTTTCCGGTGGACAACTAATTCAACCTTTTGGGATATTTCATTGGCTTTATATAAGTATATATGAAGCATATATGTTTTGAATTTTTTGTTCTAACAAGTGTAATCTAATTTAATTATGACGCTTAATTTTTTTGTTGATGTGTGATGTTATTGAGAAATTACTCAAACTACCCTGAAGTATTGAAATCATTATTATTATCTCGAGGTATTGTATTTATTAATGTTATTCAAGCTATCCCCGATGTATTGAAATCATTATTCTCAATAAATATTGAGGTATTTGATTTATTAATGTTATTCAAACTACCCTGAGATTAAAATCACTTTCAATATAAAATTCATTTACTTACACATCTTGTAGACCAATTTAACAAGATCATCAAATATTAACACATGAACTAGGCACACAGCACCGCCTTGCGCGGTGCAATCCCCTAGTATATATATATACACGTTGGAGATCCGATTATTATCCCCGGTACGTAATAATATATATTGTGGGTTAGTCCTTTCATTGTCTAAAAAGTTTTACAACATCTTAATTTACTGCTGTATTCCTTATTGAAATTAATTTTTAATTTTAATCTGATACCAATTTAATTTTTCCTAAGAAGACACGTATCATATATATATAGTTGGACAAGTTGCTAAAATTAATTAAGTACATGGTGATAAACGAAAAGGATCCAGTATCTTGTCACTATACAATTATCATTGAAACGTCTCATTTGTCTTTTTTGGTTTTTCTTGTTTAAAGCAATGCTAAACATTTAGTTTACGAATAACCGCATGGTAGATAAAACGAATTTGGTCAAAATCGTGAGGCAATTCACGAAAGCTTCTATATAAACTAAACGTGATATATTATTATTATTAGGGTTGAATATCGAATTAAAGTTAAGGCTATGTTCGATATACATATAAAATCAAGTTAGAATAACTCTAGAATATGATTTATTTAAACTCAGTTTGCTTCAATAAGAATAGGAAAAATTGTTTTTTTGGTACCATATGATAGACCTACTTATAATTTTGGTACCACTGGATACGAAAATACAAATTTGGTATCATATGATAGGTTTTCATTGCAACTTTGCTACCAAACTCAATTTTTTCCCCAAAGTTAATAATAATTTAACCCCTATGAAATACATAATGTTCAATTTGCCCCCTCGTGGTTTAAAATAGAGCATTTTACCCCTTGAAATTTTGTTAAAGTTTTATATCGTCTCCCTGATATTTTTATAGGCGGCACTTTATCCACTTTTGTTGTGAAAATGTGGCAATTTTTACCTCCTGTGTTATGATAAATATGACAACTATGTTATAAAATAGTTTACATGCCTACTCTCAATTTCGGCAAGTGAGTTACACTTTTCGGCTAAATGAGGTGAATTACTTCATTAAAAATTTTACAGTGGGTAATTGATTTTTTTTTCCAAATTATAAAAGGGTAAGTTGAATATTATGCATTTTATAGGGGGTAAATTGCCATTAAAATTGTAGAAAAATTGGATTTTGTACAAAAATTGCAAATAAAAACCTATCATAAATGATACAAAAAATGCAAGTTAGCCTATCCTATAATAACAAATTTTCCCAATAAAAATATATATGAAAGAATATCAAGTTGTTTAAGCTTTAGTTTTTAATTATTTGGGTAGACTAAATCTTGTTTGAGTTATGTTTTTAATAATTAATAATCAAACTAAGCTTAATCACAACTCCATAAGAAAATCAAATCAAGTATGATGTACAAAACCACTTGATTCGTAATTCCTATACACCATTGGAAGCACCAATATGATTGACTTAAAACTTTAATTCCGGAAATTACTTAGGGAAAGCTAGATTTCAATCTTCTATGGTCTTGCTTAAATTCCCCCCTAAAATATGTTCGGCATAAAAGTTACCCTCCTAATTTATGCAGTGAATTTCAATAGTATAATTTAATATCTTTTTTTTTTTTTTGTGTGTGTGTGTGTGTGTGTGTGTGTGTAATAGCTGCCTAAAACGTGTGAATAAGAAACTAAAATAATATTAATTAGAATGTGTAGAGCTAGCTAGCTGCTAGCAGCTGGCAATGTAATTAAATTTTCTAGTATATAAGATGGATGGATGGATGGATGTTGGGAGTTTATTGCTCTTAAATTAAATGCAACAGCCTTACATTGACTTATTCAACTTTCTCGATTTGACAATTGATCATGGAGTACTAATTTTCAATTTCATATACTCCAGTTAATTTGATTATAGTTATTACCATACTTGTACTACTTACGATTCCCAATAAGAAAATAATGTCCGCATGAACTATGATAAGTGCCTGCCGAATTCCACAAATCCGAATTAGGAAAAAGAAAAAAAACTTATCATGCATTGATTATGAAATTAGCGATTTAATTTTATAGAACTTATCCTCAACACACACTTTTTATTTCGATCTTAATGCTTCGATGACACTTACTCCTATTTCCTCATTTCTTCTAACTCCATCCAGATCAAAATCTTAGTCGTCCGACTAGCTTTCTCATTTCATCTAATCTAATATCAAAAATGCAAAATTGAGATTGCCTTATAAGCATAATTCTTTTTAATTTGAGAAACCTTATTAAGCATAATTATTGAAGTGTATAAAAGTTTAAAATAAAAAATGTAACTTTATAAAATACAAGATAGAAAATGCTAAGAATTTAGGCATGTGAATCTCAATATGCAATTTTACCTTAATGAGTTTTGGATTACTTTTATTTATACTTTTCTTTTTTCTCTAAGAGGTAGGGGTGTAATCGAGTTGATTACTGTCGATCGACACACTGTTCAAGTTTGGTTTGAATTTTATCAAATTTAAAATTTTGTGTTTAAGCTTGGTTTGATTGTTAAACGAGCTTTTAACAAACGAACTCGATCGAGTATGTGCAGCTGGATATTTTACATGTATTTTATCAAATTTTTAGCTTATCGAATAAGCTCGAGCCGAGCTTTAAAAGTTATTGAACAAAAAATGATGTTTCAAGCTCGTTTAATTTGTGTGACGAACCGAACTTAAACGAGAATTTATCGAACGAGCTCGAATCAAGTATCGAGGAGCTTGATTTGATTTCCGACTCTACTAAGAGGAGTGTTTTGAAACGATACCAATAACAACTTTTGATTATACGTACTACTTTAAAAAAGAAAAAAAATTCAGGAAAAAGCCAAAAACAAAAGCAAACTTGGACCTGCTTCTGGATATATGACAAAATATCGTTTTTGGTATTTCTGGCTAATATTTTCGTAATTATATTACTCCAAATGTTTTTAGTATCAATCAGAGAAATGAATACTCTCGTTCAATTCAGACATTATATAATAAGTTACGCAAGCAATGCAATACGATGGAGTTTCAAGAAGCGTATATATATTCATTACGTGTTTAAGCAGCCTCACTTCACATACGTGTATATATATGAATATGAATATGATGATGTCCCCAAATGCAGAAAAGATATTGCTGTCTTCAAATGTGAATTCAATTAAAATCAAATGTTGTAACTTGAACGAAATCTGGCAATTATCTCCACTTGGTCAATCAGAAATGAAATGACCCCACCCCACCCCCACTTTGATCAACAACATTACCTGTACCTATACCTATACCTATACATAAACCTAAATAAATAAAATTGGTTGGCAAACCATTCGACTATACTACTACTCTTAGCCTTAGGGACAGGTAGGAAATTTCCCCATTTATTATGGTGTATTACTATTATTATTATTAATTAATTTGTGTTTTCTTTTATTTTAAATAAATAAATAAATGAATACTCTTCTTCCTCCCACCCCCTTTGGTTTAGGTAGTTGAGCTATCTATATTGCATTTCTTTCTTCATCAATGCCAACCCCTTAAATGTGAAGCCCCATTCCTTTAGTTTTCTTGCACCTTTTATCTTCTTTTCTTTTGTCCAATTCCCTACCCTTTCTTCTTCATAATTGCTTCCACCTAGTCTTAAAGTTTTAATAAATAGTCCATCTTTTTGCAGTTTCTTCTTCCCTCCCCCCCAAAAGAAAAAGAAACAGAAACCAGTTATTAGTATTAGTATATTTTTCTTTTTCTTTCTAGTCATGGAAAACATAGAGATGAACGAGGAGAGACTAATGGCAGAAGTGGCTTTTAAAGACTCTTCGTCCATTGTCATTAAAATCAAGCGAAATTTGCCTGATTTTTTGCAGTCTGTGAAGCTAAAATATGTCAAATTGGGGTATGGCTACACCTGCAATCCAGCCACTCTTCTTTTGTTCCTTGTGGTCTTTCCCTTGTTCATAGCCACAGCAATTCAATTCACTGGCTTAATATACAGCCTCTTCTCTGATATATGGATGACTCAAACAATTCTCCTAGACACCGCCACTCTCTTAATTGGCTCCACTTTGGCAATGTTCTTCTTGGGCTTCTACTGGAGCAGAAAACCGAGGCCCGTTTACTTGGTCGATTTCTCGTGTTACAAGCCCGAAGACGGAAGGAAGCTCTCCGTGGACTCATTCTTGAAGATGACCGAGGAAAATGGTGCATTTGAACAAGAGTCTATTAACTTCCAGAAGAAAATAGCTTATCGCTCCGGGCTTGGAGACGAGACTTATTTCGCGAAAGGGATCACGTCAAGCCCGCCCAATCTTTCCATGAAAGAAGCCCGACTGGAAGCCGAGACTGTTATGTTTGGTGCACTTGACAATCTGTTCAAGAAGACAGGGGTAAAAGCAGAGGACATTGGGATTCTTATTGTGAACTGTAGCTTATTCAATCCAACCCCATCTCTTTCAGCCATGATTGTTAATCATTACAAGCTTAGAACCGATGTGAAAAGCTTCAATCTTGGTGGGATGGGTTGCAGTGCCGGCTTGATATCTATTGACTTGGCAAAACATCTACTTCAAGCTAACCCCAACACTTATGCAGTTGTTGTGAGTACGGAGAACATTACGCTGAATTGGTACTTTGGAAACGACCGTTCTATGCTGTTGTGTAATTGTATCTTCCGAATGGGGGCAGCAGCGATTCTCCTCTCGAACAAAAGGGGTGACAGGAGGCGGTCAAAGTACGAGCTTGTGCACACGGTTCGTACGCACAAAGGAGCAGATGACAATAGCTACAACTGTGTTTACCAAAAGGAGGATGATAAGGGTATAGTCGGAGTTTCCTTAGCTCGCGAGCTAATGGCGGTGGCGGGGGACTCTTTGAAAACAAATATAACCACACTAGGCCCCTTAGTCCTTCCATTCTCGGAACAATTCATGTTTCTTGTGACTTTAGTAAAGAGGAAGGTTTTGAGTGCTAAGGTGAGGCCATACATACCTGATTTCAAGCTTGCATTCGAGCATTTCTGCATACACGCAGGGGGCAGGGCAGTTCTTGATGCTGTGGAGAAGAATTTGCAGTTGTCTGAGTGGCATATGGAGCCGTCGAGGATGACCCTGCACCGATTTGGGAACACGTCTAGTAGCTCTTTGTGGTATGAATTGGCATATACGGAAGCTAAAGGACGGGTTTCGAGAGGTAATAGGGTGTGGCAAATTGCGTTTGGGTCGGGTTTTAAGTGTAATAGTGCGGTTTGGAAAGCGCTGAGGGAAATCCGTGTGGAAGAGTGCAAGGATAATCCATGGATTGATTGTATTGACAAGTACCCAGTTCAGGTTCATACTCAAGGATAAGAGTGAGGCTGAGGCAGCAGTACCTATTCATATTCCTATTGTAATTTATTTTTTTAAAGACAAATGTATGTATCTATGTATGTATATTTGGTTTGGTGGTACTGGTATTGGAACTGGAACTATTGGAACTGGATGATGACAATTAATCAATACTAGTATTTCATCAAATCAATGAAGCTGGAGGATTTTTCAATTATAAAGCTTATATTACTAATCAATCCAATCGGTCACTCCATTCGGATTTAATGCACAATATACTCTTTTTTTTTTTTTTATTATTATTAATGTACTCATAATTACATATAAATACATAATAATTGTTGTGAAATGATTGATTGATGATGAGCATATATAATAATGCTCCTATATCAAACTGACTTAAGAATAGAATAGAATAGAGTAGAGGAGAGTTTTGCAAATGCCAAAGAACATATATCGTCGTCAGGCAGGCAGGCAGGCAGCCCATGGCCATGATCTAATGCAATCTTATATTAGAGTAATATTTTGCTTAAACAAACCTAGAAAGAAAACCAAGCCCACAATATTAGATTATCTAGTACTAGTAGGGTTGCAAATTGCAAATGTTGTTGGGCTTAAAAGCCCATGCAATATTTATATACATACAACATCTATGATCTATCTAATAAAAAAAAAAAAAAAAAACAAACAGTGATCATCTATCATCGCAACGTATCAACCACAAAAGTATGTGGGCACTTGGAGGAGGACCATGGACTCCCAATATTATCATCACCTCCACTTACAAACCACAGCAGCAGCAGCCACGAGTCAACAACCGCCAAAGCAGAGGAGGAGGAGAAGAAGAAGAAATCAGTGGTCTAGGTCTTGCCGAATCCAAGGAACCAAGTCATCGATACGCTGCCGTGAAATCTACAGTAAAGACAAAGAAGCCGCCGCTGGATAAACAGAATCAGTTGAGCGGTTCTGCTGTACTGATGGCACTTGAAAGAGCCACCGTCCAAAAAGCCAAGAAAAGGCACAACAAGAGAGATGATGATGATGATGATGTTCCCAATTTCAAAGGCGTTGCACGAAGAAGAAGGAATGCAGGAGCTGGGGTTCCAGATTTGAGTAATGTTAGGCCATTGTGCATTAAATCCGAATGGAGTGACCGATTGGATGAATTGGAGGCAAGACTTCAACAAGAACTTCAAATTTAGTTATATGTATTCATTTTCACATTGAATATCTATCCTATAGTTAAATTATTATGGAAATTCGCAACAATTCAACACCAATTTTGAATCCTACTTTGACATGTAAAATATATATAGAAAAAAAAAAAGAAAAAAAGATTGAAGAACCAAACACAAGCCATATCGCTATCAAAATTACATACTAAGTACTTCCATGTCTCAGGTGTGTACCATTGATATAGGAAAAGGCACAAGCATCCAGATCAATATGTAGACCGGCAAAAGATACTAATAAGTAAGCTCTCTCATCCATCCATCTCAAGCAACAAAAAGAACCAAACACAAACAACATACGAGAAAAGTTTCCTACCATGATTTCTAAAATCTTAAAAGTTCAACCAACACTTCATGGAAACAAGCTAAAAGGCAGGTAGGTAGCTCAGGAACTAGGCTATCCAATTACAACATATTACATGTACCCCCCCCCCCCCCCCCCCCCCCCTCTCTCTCTCTTCACTTCTAGTAAGGCCGGTAACGTCTGCTACGATTACTATCATCATTGCCGCTGCTGGCTCCTCCTCGTCCTTGTGGGCCACCATTCCTATCGTTCCTCCGAGGTCTGACCGGTGGTGCCATCTCTACACCAGGCTGCTGACTGTAAAAAAGAAAAGAAAAACAGTCAATGATATGAATACGGTTTTAAACTACTCCTTTCCTCGTCCCATAACACTCTTAGATACAAATGAACTTTCGAAGTGTCTAGTTTTGAGGGGAAACAAATCATGGAAGGGAAGGAAGCCCAAAAGGGAAAATGAAGTTACATTTCCGTCCGACAGAAATACTTACAGAACATAGCCAATTCGACCATCTGGTAAAAGCATTGGCACCATCTGCATTCCTGTAGGCATTGGCCCCCTTCCATAAATCATTGGCTGTTCAAGTGTTCCCACAAAGTTATATGCAACTCATTCAAGAGAAAACAATATATGGGGCAAAGTTTAAGGAAATAAAAATTCAAGTGACTACCTGCTGAAACCCAGCAGCAGCTGCACCGAACCCAGCAGATATAGGTGCATAGGGATTCATAGATATACCAGCAGCATACCCAGGATGAGGAATATAGTTTGGAATTGTCGATGGACCATGGGGATTAGATGCATTATAGCTCTTCTCACTCTGAGGCTTCGCAAGAACAACTTCTAACAACTGGCCTGCATTTTGTGCATACTCTTCTTATTTACAAAACTAAATTCTCCTCAATTTTACAAGGTATCAAACATTTATATACAAGTTCAATGAACTAAAGGTAAAGTTCACGGTTGCCAAAATTCTTTTGGCAAAATGCCCGACCTACTTGTGCATTAAGCGAAAAACAAATTTCAAACTACGTCTCCAATAATTTTCACCCGATTTTAGAGTTATATTATTTATGTTAATTAAACAAACCAATTTACTGTCTTACGAAAAACTCGAGCAGAGCCATAAGATTAATATATAAGAAGTATACGAGTACGTACCATTGATTTCATACTTTTCTGTGTCTTTGACAGCCCTCAGTGCGCTTGACCTTTCCGCATAATGAACAAACCCAAAGTCTCTTTTTCCCCCAATTCTGGCAGGTGGCATAACAACTTTTGTTACTTCCCCATGGGGCAGGAAGAGTTCCTTTAATTGTTCAGTTGTTGTGTTTTCAGGTATATTCTTCACATAAAGAGCCTTGACCTGTATAATAAAGGGTTTTGAAGTAATATTGCAATAAGCAGTACACAAGCAAAATCCTCATTTTCTGCTTAGCGACCTTAGTCTCCCCACCAAATCTCAAAGTTAAAAATATTTACGCCAAACATAAACAACTTGGAGAATTAAGAACAATTTCAAAAGTAGATAAAATAAAAACCCTAAAAGTATGATGGATTTCACCAACAGGAATGCACACAGCGCCAAAGAAGAAACCATCCAAGCCCCAAACCACAAAAATACCAAAGTACTAGCCACTGAAGTCATTGTGTACAAAGCCGTCATAAACAATTACATGCAAAATGTGTAGGAAACAAAAAGTGTCGAGAATATGTAATAGGTAGATAAGCACCTTGTACTCTATGAAATACGATGGAATTTTGACAAATCAACGACACTGGATCTCATAATTCAGAACCACATAGCTCTCCACAATTGTGCGAAGGTAACTAAAAGTATATTTTGATAGCAAAGTCATAATCTTGCAATAAGCATCACATGATCTGTCCAAAAGTAAGTGCAATCAAGTGCCATTTGAGCATTCTATATTAAAATGTTAAGATCTAAGATATCAATGGATATCAGACTACCTGTAGACCATACCACCTCAAGATATAAATTTTTTTCTAATAGAAATTGACAAGTGATGCAGTGTCAATATTGTGAGGTAATACCTGAGCAGCAGCTGTAGAATGATCTGGCGTAATCTTTGGATCAGCCCACGTTACAGTTGGAGTGTTTCCATCCAGCTTAAAGCTTGCAGCAGACATTTTTTGCCGAGAGTAATCAGCACAGGCATTGTTGTAATATTCAACAAAGGCAAAACCTCGATTACGACTTGGAATTTGAGGATCCTTTAGTTTAACAGTAAGATAAAGTCAAATGAAGAAACCAAATTTTCCCTTATAAATTGGGACATTTTTAAACCTCAATACTATTAAAAAGTCAAAATAAAAAAGACCTTTATAAGTTCTATGGTTTCTGCACCAGGGCCAGTTGCTTCAATAATTTTTCTGAACTCATCATCAGTCCAAGCCTTTGGCACATTACCTATGAACAGTCTGTATTTACTTTCTGATAGTGAACATCGTAATGTTCTACCCTGCATCCAGGAAAGAGATAGCCAGTCACAAAGATGAACAATGTTTCAACTAAACCAATTAAAACAGAAATATACAAGATCTTTAAATTACAAAAGCCAAGATGGCTACAGGATTATAAGAACAAAACTGCACATTATACCTTGAAATCTTTGCTATGTAGTTCTTCAATGGCCTTTTGTGCAACATCTTTTGTTCCAAAGGCTACAAAGGCAAAGCCCTTGCTTTCACCAGTATCTCTATTTTTCACTACTCTTATCTGCTACAAAGTGAAGCTATGAGATATACTTGCAAATACAGAGAGAACAACATAAGTAAAGAACTGTGTCATCTGAAAACAAACGTTTCCTTCCTAAATTAGAACTAACCTCGAAAATTTCACCAAAGGGTTCGCAAAGTTCTCTCAAGTCTTCTTCTGAAATATCTCGAGATAGTCCTCCAATGAATATTTCAGAACCGTGAGGTGGAAGATCAAGAAGTTCTGCATGCTTCTGACTGTCTTCATCTTTAATGGAGGCAGAGTTCTCTTCATCTTTCACATGCTCGATGTTAATATCCTTTCTAACAGTTTCTGGTGATTGTTCTTTCCCACCATCCTCACTCTGTATGTCATCCTGAACCTCTTCACCAACTTCTCCAGCTCCTTCATCTTGCATGGGCTCTTCGTCATCTTCTTCAGAATAATTGTCATCATCAAGATCCACACGGTCCTCAATTTCAGTGTTCTCTGCCATAATTGCCTCACGTTGCAAGTTGCACAATAGACACAAGTGGAGGCCTTGAGTCCAACAACAGAATCTGCATTCTTACATTATTATTAAGGCAGCAGGCAAAAGAGAAAACCATTTGCAGAGAGCATGGATAAGGTCTGAAATATGTTTTTAAGTATGAAGAATTTAAAAGGATCATATCTGGTTTTTTTTTTTAAATATGAGATATGCTGGCAAAATGCAGGATAGTTTACTTCTCATGATCTTGGGTGTGCTATATTG
The DNA here is from genome assembly GCA_003313485.2 of Penstemon barbatus. Taxonomy (NCBI): domain Eukaryota; kingdom Viridiplantae; phylum Streptophyta; class Magnoliopsida; order Lamiales; family Plantaginaceae; genus Penstemon; species Penstemon barbatus. The sequence goes on from CM064880.1 coordinate 71,404,845, forward strand.
TAAGTTTCTCGTGTTTTGGGAGTATAATCAGATATTCATGGACCAATGGGCAAAAAAAAGAAAGCTTTGTTTTCATTTTTCCTGCTGCCGCTAGGTGAATTTTTGCATTGGGAGACAAGAGTAAGTATCTAGAGCTAATTGAGCAGTTGGTCATTGTTCAGTTTCCTAAGAAGCAAACTTTCATACCATCAGCTTTCTGAAGGGAACCAAGACTGGAAATTGGATATCATTCTACCTATCTTTCCTTTTGTCTACTGCCCAAAATAACAAAAGCATAGGCCTCCCAATCCTTCCCCAACCCACAAAAACTAATTTATCTAATCCAGGGGTGGGAATGAGAAATCTTACACGACGCCAATAACTAAATCTCTGCAGGACCCAAAAAAATAAAAATCACAATGGAAATACATTTAGGTGAATTGATAGCTGGCAAGGGATACAAGTAACTCTAGAAGGTAGTATTTGTATTATCGGGGTTGGTAAAATGTTATAAATACTTGAAATTAGCACAAATACATGTTAAAGTGTAAATCTGGGAAAAAGCCACCATCCATCTCAACTCAAATTAACAGTCTCATTCACGAAAATCCCCTTGAGAAGCACAAAAAAGTAAACCCCCTAAAACAGCAAAGAAATCCCATAAAAAAAAAAAAAAAAAACCCTCATCCAATTAAAAGTAATAAATCAACCATCCCAACTGTATCCTGAAGTCGTGATAGCGTCCGGATAGCAACGAATCTCAACCAAAAACATCAATCAAAAGCAACTCGGAGCTACCAAGAAAAAGCCCTTTATCTGATACATGTAAATTAGGGCTTTTTTTTTTTTTTCTTTTTCCAAACCAATTCACAAAAGGTCAGACGTAAGTATAGTGTTTAAGAGAGCGAGTGTATGTATGTGTGTGTATGTGTATCTATGTACAGTATAACTGAGATTGAAGAAATATAGTAAAGGATTAGAGTGGAGTTAGACTTTTCATACCAATAATTTTCTATCTTTCGAGTATGTGATCTATCTGAAACAATGAATGAAAGAAAGAAACCCTTCCTTTTCCCCTCTATTTGTATCGCGCATCCTCTGTCCATTCCAGGGGCATTCCTGTCAATCGAGTCGATCCATTCCAATAAACTATCCCATTTTTATTTTCTTTTTATTATTGATAAATAATAAACCATCCCATTTTTATTTTCTTTTTTGATTAATAATAAACAATCCTCTTCATTTTAGTAGAATTTGTTTAGATTTCTGGGAGGTGTTATTGACTTCCTAAAAATTCAAATAAATAATATTTTTTATTTAATTTCTTCGCTATTGTGTTATTTTATTTAAAATTTACAATATCTTAATGTAAGAATTCAAACAAGCAACTTCTAGATCTCCAAATGTATGAAAATCGAGCTACCTCAAAAAGTTATTAAATCAACACTTTCATAAACGAGCACTTCTTTGCCTTCTCAATATTGATTTTCTCTACTTTCAACACTTTGTCCAAACTAAGCCTTCAAAAATTATTTTATTACCAATACACACACAGGTTGGATTCAGAGCGACTAGGCTATACATCCAAATCCACACACCCCTCTAGTTTAACAAAATTCAAATTTTGATTTTCCCAAAATCACATTTAAGTCTATGATGTCTATCACATGCTCAAATTTTAAATTATAATTTGAATCATTTGAAATATTCACCCTATTTTTTTGTTTACCGCTCTATATCTCCGTCTACAACAAGTTAATTTCTTCATCAAACTAATATATCAAAACTGATTAATATTGCTAGTTGAAAATTAATGAATGTAAATATTAACACACACTTGTAACAATAAAAAATTACTAATGTTATTTATATAAATAATAATAGTTGTTCATTTAGTAATGAATTTAAATATTTAATACATATATATATGATAAATATACATTCAAATCAATAAATAAATGAATAATAATAATGTCCTAGCCTAGCTAGCTAGAAAATGACTAGATTATCTGTAGATTTTCTAGGCATGTTAACTTTAGCACAAACTTTAGCTTCTTGATATACTTTGCCTGGGCGACAAAAATAACCCTTGTTTGGTGCACAATGAAGATCTTGAGAACAAATGCACAATCCTTCTAGAGCACATCCTTCTCTTGCTATGCTCAATCCATCTGTCAGTCCAAGCATCTGATCCGTCCATTTACTGGAGAACAATTCCAATGGATCGTAGATTTGTTTAATCTTAAGGAATTCACTTGCTTTGTTGTATTTCTTAATCGCCCCTTGAAAAGCCACATTCCTGTTCTTCCCCCAATGCGGTAAAGCATTGTACTTGAAAACTGCAATTTGCTCAATTTCTTCTAAAATGTCTTCAAAAAGCCTTGGGGTTGAAGGGTCCTTGCTTCTATAGTATGTGATGTCAAAATCTAAAGCATCTTCTTGTTTACCCAAGTATGCACTTGAAGCTGTAACGTATCTCATTAGAATTCCGTTGTATAAATCCAAACCGCACAAGGACTTAGGCTCCAATGCTACGAGCTTTTGCACGTCTTGAATGAAATTCTTGACTCGAGGCAGGGCAATACTAAACGTGGTCTGGTGGTAGAACAGGCCCTTGACGCGAGAATCCCATGGACATGCCGTGATCATTAAGTCCTTACGGCTGTCTAGGCAAGTTCCTGATGCTTGAATCCGATTATGATATCCAACTACTGGATATCCCGTAAACAAAAATCCTGTTTTTATTTTTGAAAACAATTGCAATTTCATGAGATGGAATGGAACATCGATTAATGTTGTGTAAAAGATGGAGTAGATATATTATATATACCATCACTGGTGAGTCCGTAAGCCAATGTTCTGAGAGTAGATGTTGACAACTGGCCATTGATGCATTTTCCATCAATATCACCTAGGGACTCTTGACTTTCCTCTGTACTTCTTAAAGCTGATAAAATAAGTGAGGGAGTTGAACGAAACCCGAGAAAATCATTGAGACCATTGCCCGACGAGTTGGATGAGACCCTGTCATCTATTCGATACACAACTCGTTTCTGACTCGGGTGCCAAGTAAAATCGGCAAACTCGTGCTCCTTGCCAAAGCTCATAGCTTGATCCCCAAGGTCGGAATCATTCTTTGTTACGTATGTGACAGAGCGTTTAAACAACGGTTGTAAATTCAGCGTCACCTAAGTTTCATGAATTAAACCAGGCATCTGGTTAAAATATATAAATGTTACAAATGCAAATTTCTAAAATCATTAATTTTACCTGTGAAATAATTCCAAGAACTCCAAGAGAAACTTTGGCTGCATCAAGCTCCGGATTTCCAATTCTTAGTGTCCGGACTTTTGCGTATCCCTCATCGGCACCACCAGGAGACACGATTCTCATCTGGATAACGTAATCGTGAACCTGACTCCCGGAACCCCACAAGGAGCTGCCGTGTGCACCCGTACCCAGCATCCCACCCACGGTGAGGCCCCACCAGTAGGGTGCATAAGGCAGAGCCAGCTTAGAGTTGGCCGCCTCTCGAATCAGCTCCCTCAGCGTCACTCCACTCTCTACAGTAATAGTCCTGGCTGAAGCATTCACGTTCAACGTTCGATTCAGATATTTCGTGCTTATTACAATCCCATTATTAATGCCCCCGTCCGGACAAACCAACTTGGGAATGCTGTGGGAGTATCGAGTCGCCACTTTGACTTTTCTCTTAGCCATTGTAGCATTAGCTACGGCTGATATGAGCTCTGCTTCTGTTGTGGGGTAAAAGGCTTCTGCTACACGACACGTGGTTCTGTCGGGAAATGCACCGTAGGAGTTTGTGATGGTACAATTTTTGAGACCTCCTCCTCCTCCAGCTGTGCACTTTATGGGGTCTTCAGGTGGGTCGCACTTTACCGTGCAGCTTATTGAGATCAAGATCAAGATGATGCATAGTTTGCAGGTTATGATCATATTCATGTCTTTTTGTTGTACAAATACTGCACTTAATTATATATCCGATCCTTCTTGTACGTACTACTTTGATAATGAATTAATAATGGACTTCCAAGAAATTAAAAAATGATCAAATGTAATTTTCTTGACTATATATATAGATCAGATATATGTATGTTGGGTGGCTTTGAAGTTGTGGATGCTTCCAAGTTAAGAAGTACAGGTCCTATATGAATTTCTGCTTTCTGAAATCTAATCAAATTAAGTTGGTATACGTGATCATGATGATTTGGTTCCTGTTAACTAAATTTTATGTTTTTAAATTCGATCTTTTGCCATTTTTAATTGGTTCAAAGATAGATCAATAATATTTGTATATATATATAGATTGAAAAGGTTAGGTTAGGACACAGTCACAGAGAAAAAATTTACTTTCCAACTTTGGATTTTACCTTTTTTAAACGATAATTAATTCCCTCACTCAATAAGTTTATATTTCTCTTGATTTGCAGTCCCATTAGTTCTAATTTTTAATCTCATGATATATATATGCATTCATTTTCTGAATATTTAAGATTATCATGAAAAAGCATTATATGATATCGAACTCAAATCTCATCAATTTCACTCTCTCAGAAAATTCATTAAGCCTAAAATCTATAATATGCCTAATGCCACGTGCAAGTTTATCGCCTGGATTGCGGGAAACTTTGTAATATTAACCAATTTATTGATTGCCACCTACGATATTATTTCAAGTGAGAAATTGTAAAGCTAAAGGAAGATATTCTTGTCATATATTTGATCGGTACCTATGATCATATCATACTTTGTATTGCACAGACAATGTACATAATGTAGGACTTCTAAAATTGACATACAAGATATATCCATGAAAACAAATTAGTATATAGTTTGAGTAGAAAAGAAGAATTCGTACCGTTTGTTATCATACTTTTGGCTTTCTTTTGTGGGAACTTGAAAAGTGCGGTAATGTGTACTATTTCTCCCTAATTAAACATGCTATGTAAAAAAATGTCATAAATAGCATTCTTTTCCTATGAGATATTTTTTACGTACAAAAATGAGTCTCTTAATTAAGCAGGTAGAGTAATAGACTGATAGATGATAACTGGGGAAAGAAAAATCAATACTAATCCTTGAATTTTTGCAGGAACGAGAAATAGGACACTTGTTAATTTGGCAAGCAATTTAGTTCATTTAGGTTTTCGTAATTTTAGTCCTGCTATCCGCAATTTTAGTCTTAAACTCGTTGTTATTAAAATCATTGCAAAAAAATTGTCAAAACAAATTGAGGATGGTGTCCCATTGCCACGTACTGTAACCCGCCACAAGCCAAATAAGCTTAAATTGGAGCATAATTCCCTCCATTTCTTCTCCTGCGTAAAAAAATTAGAATCCCTCCATTTTTTCCTTAACCCTACAATTTGTGAGCACTTGTTTTGATTTTGAGGAATTTAGGACTAAATTGCAATAACTTAAAACATAAATAACGTAAATTGCTTCTCGAAATTATTCGTGATCCATTTCAGCATTCTACAAAAGTTGAAGAACTCGTATTGCTATTTTGTTGGTATTTAGGGGATTAGAAAAGTGTGGTAATTATGTGTTTGCTATTTCTCCCTAATTAATATCAAACACGCTAGGTAAAGTTTTGTGTAACATGTCATAGATAGCATTCTTTTCCTATGAGATATTTTTTACGTACAAAAATGTGTTTCTTAATTAAGCAGATAGAATAATAGACCGACACTGCGATACAAGATAATTGGGGGGGGGGGGGGGGGGGGGGGGGAAATTAAGTATTAATCCTTTTATTTTTGCATGGACATGAAATAGGACACTTCGTAATTTCGCCAAGCAATTTAGTTTATTTGAGTTTAAGTTTTTGCAATTTTAGTCTTAAACTCCCTGTTATTAGTGATACACGCAAACAAACAGAGGATGTTGCCCCATTGCCGCGTGATTGTAACTTACCACATCACCTAGCCAAATAAGCTTAAATTGGAGCAAAAGTGCAAAACTAATACCATATTTCCCTCCATTTCTTCTCCTGCGGAAAAAAAATTCTAGAATCTCTCTATGACATTTTGTGAGCACATGTATTGATATTGGGGAATTTAGGACTAAAATTACCGGAGGGAATTGTACTTTTCATGCTAAATTTTTGGTACCTTTATACATTCCATATCATATATTTCAAAATGATACATTTGATATCAAAATTGACCAATATTTTTCATATTTGGTTTGGCCGTTAATTTTTTTATCTGAAAATCTCATGTGCATCATATGGTTCTATTGGTTGAAAAATTAAGCAAATTGATGGAGTAATGAATGAGTAATTAATTATTGAAAATTCGGGTCTTTTGATCTACGCGAAAATTATAACTCAAAATTCGAACAAATTACTCAATGGATTGAAAAGATCTTTACATGTATGAGTTCTCCATAACAAGAGGAACAAAATCCCTCAATCTATTTAATTTCGACCAACGGCCACCGGAAGTTGACGACCATATGGGAGGCGAAAATTGCAAATACCCGATAATTGCTCCCCCCCCCCCCCCCCCCCCCCCTTTTTTTTTGACTTAATGGACATGTGCCACATATGTGATATTTTTCATCCAAAAATTAACGGTCAAATCAAATGTAAAAAATATTGGTCAATTTTAATATCAAATATGTCATGTTGAAAGATATGGTATGAAATATATAAATGTATCAAAGTTTAATTCCTTCATATAATAAGAGAAACTAAAATTACAATAACTTAAAAAGATAAAGAATATAAATTGCTTATCGATATTGCATGTGATCCATTTCAGCATTCCTACAAAAGTTGACGAACTCATATTGCTATTTTCCCGTTGTTTTTGGGAATTAGAAAAGTGTGGTAATGTGTTTGCTATTTCTCCCTAATTAAACATGCTATGTAAAATTTTATGTAACATGTCATAAGTAGCATTCTTTTCCTATGAGACAACTTTTACGTAAAAGTATGTGTCTCTTAAATAAGTAGATAGAATTAGGGTTGAGCACGGTTCGGGAAATTGATCAAATTGAACCGCACCGAGGCCACTAGGTTCATATTGAATATCCAACTGAGCTTTCGGTTCGGGAATCGATTCTTGCCCCAGAACCGATTCCTATAAGGAGCTGATTTTCGTTAAAATCGATCAGTTTCCTGAACCAGACCGAATGGACCCAAAAAAATATATTAATGTGTATAATTTTTTTAATAAACTAACTAAGTCATTTTTCAGCATTTCTTTTGCCGCATCCTTCAATTAATCTTCCAAACCCTAGTTTTTTCCCCTTAATTTCATCAATATTCAACTAAAAACTATAGTTCCAAGCAAAATTGACATAAAATCACGATTCCCAACCAAAAAATCGCTATTCCAACAAAATATAATTGCGATTCAAGTAAATTCTGACCAAATCGAAGCAGTTCACTCTAATTCCGACGTGATTCCGGCCTATTTCCAGCCATTCCCCCAACTTGGGCATTCTTAAGGTATACAAAAAGTTCATAAATACCTTGGGGGTCTCTCGGATTTTTTGTGGACCGAACTTCAAATATGTACAAAAAAAATTGATTTTTTTGTGGACTGAATCGAACTGTTCGGTTTTGGTACCAAAGCAGACCGAAATTCTCGATCCAGCCAACGGTCCACGTTTTGAAAAAATCGAACCGATCAGGACCCGAACTTCGATCAGGTTCGGTTCGATTCTTCGCGACTGCTCACCCTCAGATAGAATATAATGATAGATGATATTTATAACCGTTGACACAGTTTTACCATGACTAAACCCAAATAGAAAATTCTACTACTAAATTCATATAAATTGATTAAAGATACGATGAATCTAATCCGATTAAGAAGATATATAATTCGAAATAGATGCAGCGAATATGAATTTATCTTATTTGATCCGTCAAAATTCATATCCAAATATATTATATTTCGTAATATATTATATGCAAATAAAAAATAAAAAATACTGTCATCATATTAAAACTCATTGAAAAGTAATCCATAAAAGTTTTATGCGGGAATTGCACTTTCCATACCAAATTTTGTCACCTATATACATTTTTAAGTGACACACCCAAAAATTGACCAACATTTTTCACATTTGATTTGATCATTAATTTATGGACGAAAAAGGACACATGCCAAGTAGGGCTGAGCATTCGGTCTGAATCGAAGTTCGGTTCCTAGAAAGATGTAGATCGTTTACTGGACCAAAATTTTTGATCTTGTTCAGTCCACGGTTTTTTGAATTCAAAATTTGACACGTTTTCTACCACAAATGTAAAGATTTGGTCCAATTCGGTTTGGTTCTGTCCAAAAACAAATAATCAAATATATGGATTTTGGATATTCGGATGAGCATTCGGTTCGAATTGTTGAACCGGACTACATTTTTGGTTCCGAGGCGGTTAGGTCCTGAAAATTTGTGGACCGATTATCTGACCGAATTTTCGGTTTGACAATCGTTCCGGACCCATTTTTTAGTTGGATTGAAGACTATCTTACTAGGAAAATTTTTATAGATGTCATGCTCTTAAACTGGCTTTCCAAAGTCTATAACTTCTCTATCTAAAAGTTAAATGTGTATTTATCATTTCCCAGTAGTGCTAATATTATGATTGTTCAAACTCTATCACATAATTAGCTTTTAAATGAGATTTAAATATGAGTAAGGAAGTAGCCAAGCAAATCCAAGTAGACAAACGTAATCAATCAAATCAAACAAATTAAGAACTAATAGTCCACTTCATTCTAAAGAGTAAAGACTGATATTTCAAATTTATCTCGTTCTAATTTGAAGATGGGATCATGCTACTTTTTTTTTTCTCATAGTCTTTTAGTCTTTATTTGATAAAGAAGAATTGCTTATAACTTCACAACTTGTAATTAAAAAAAATGATTAAATGTTATTATATTATTTTTTACCAAATAGTGCATGCATATCATATCGTACTTATAACTGGCAACTTGTAATAAAAAAATAATTAATTATATTATTTTTAGCCAAATGTTGCATGCATGTTCATTTAAGATTAGTGATATTGCAGAACTTGATTTATTTGTGCCAGAGCAAATAAAATTAATAGACAATATTACCCTTAGTGATTAGTATTTCACTGAAAGGAAACCAAACATTCATTTACTAACTTTCCTTTTACACAATCCTCTTTCTGGAAAACATTTGCATCATATACTGTGAATTGACAAAATATTTGAGTTCCTAAATATTTGTTATTAAGAAAATTTCAAAAAGTAATTGACAAAACCAGAAAAACTGTGAATTGACATAAATTTTGAGTTCAATGGTGGATGGTGCCAATCAGAGACCCGGAAGAAAGAATTAAATTAAATTAGTTTAATTTTTTTCTTCATGTTGTTTGATTGTCACCACCCATCTTTATGAATTTGCACACGGTCCATAGTAAATTTTCAATTATAGCTATTAAAATTCTAGATTTTAATTAAATGAAGTATGGTTAGTGATCTGGACTCTGGGGTAAATCGTGTAATTTGTACCTACGGTATCGGTAAGGTTAGGGCTGAGAATTCGGGCCGAACCGGACCGAACCGAACCGAAGTTCGGTTCTGGCCCGGTTCGGTCCCAGAAAAATACGGACCGTTTACCGGACCGAAATAGTCGGTCCGGTTCGGTCCAAATATATACCCTTTTTTTTTTTTTTTAAAAGAAAAAGAAAAGAAAAGTGGTAGCATTCTCCAGGCCCGCCTGCTCATTTTCTCTTCTTCTTTCTTCATTTTCTTCTTCTTCATTTTTCATTTTCTTCTTCTGGGGCTCGGGGAAAAAGGAACCTCTTCCGATGTAGGACCCGCCGCCGCCGCCTGTGGCGGCTGATACACACACGCACTCGGATTCGTTTTTTCAAGCTTCTTAGAACAGGTCGCGATTGAGTTTGGAGGTTTTTGCTTCAATTGATGCTCGATTCTACTTCTCTAAGGGCTGGGTAATCGTTTGACGTGGTCAATTTTATGCTTCAGTTCGCGATTGAGGTCAATTTAGGGCAATTTCAGATTGGGGAAAATCTTCAATTCGCGATCCCCTTTTGCAATTTTCTGATTTCTGGAGTTTTTAGGGTTGTTTTTGTTCGATTAATGGTCTCTGAGAGTAGGAGAGATAAGAAGAGGGAAGTGGCTGAGGGAAAAAATAAAAAACATTCAATGGGTTCGGTTCTTTCGGTTCGGTTCGAAAAACCGTCGGTTTTTACCGAAAACCGAATACTTCCTGGTTCGGTTCTCACGCCAGAACCGATTACCGAATCGGTTGGCCGGTTCGGTAATCGGTCCGGACCGAACCGTCGGTTCCGGTTCGGTTCGGTCGGTCTTGTTTATTTTGCTCAGCCCTAGGTAAGGTGGTAAACGGGTAGGTCTAATGCGTCAAATTGGATCAATTGTTGATGAGTTATAAATGGGTCGAATTGCTAATGGGTCATAGGCCGAGTTGGCAATAATGTCCGAGCGTATTTTGTTTCTGCAGAACATTTTATTTTAAATGACCATTTTACCTTGCCTTTTAAACATAATTCTTTTTTTCTTTAAGAGTGAAATAAAGTTTTCCCCCTTAAAGTATGGGGTGGTATCATGTACCCCCTAAAGTGTCAATTATAACATTTATCCCCCTCTGTTATACTTTTGTAGTTTTTATTTTAAAAATACCCTCGCCTCTTTCATAAATAAAAATATCTTTATTAATTTATAAAAATAAAAATGTCTCTTTATTAATTTTTGAATTCATTCATCCACCAAACACCATTGTGTTTTAATTTCTTCATTTTTTTACCATACTTTTTTCAATCTCAAATTTCTTCTTCATATTCATCTCATTTTTTATAACCAAAAGAAGCAAAATAAATGAAGAAATTGAAATTTATTATTGTTTGGTAAATGGATGTGTTCATAATTAATAAAAAAAAAATTGATGAAGAAATGAAGAAATTAAAACATAATATTGCTTGGTGTCAACCGTGAATTTTGCGAAAAGAATTCGAAGGAGAATTACTCAATATTTTTAATAATAACTCATACCGAAAATAAATGAGATAATTATCACCAAATAAAAACATAGAAAAATATAAAGAAAAAAATTGAGATGGAAATATAAAAAATTGACACATAAAATAAAGAAAATAAATTGAAATAAATCAAGAAAAAAATGAGACGAAAATAAAGAAAAAATTTGAGACCATAAAACCGAAGGAAATCGAAGAAATGAAAAAATTGAAATATAATATTATTTCGTGGATGGATGAATTCAAAATTAACATAAATATTTTTTGATAAATTAATAAAGAAATAATGTATTTGTTTCAAAAGGGAAGGGGGTAATTTTGGAATAAAATATTTAATATTATAACATAGAGAGATAAGTGTTACAATTGATACTTTAGGGGGTGACTGATGCCACCCTCATACTTTAGGGGGGAAAGTGTATTTCACCATTTCTTTAAGAAAGATAAAAATTCTCGTAGAATCGAGAATGAAGCAGACATAACAAACAGTAAAGAGAAGAGCAAATTTAGACTTTCAGGAAGGACCTCCCTTGATTCTTGGGTTTATAAATTGCTTCGGCACAAAATAAGAAACGGAAATGCCCTACCTTTGAGTGCGGTTTTCACTATTGATTTACGTAATTGGAAGTAACCAAGGATCTTCCTCTCAACAGTGCTTTTCGAGGCTCCAATCTCCTCCCTGAATAAGTAAGGCCCCGTTAGCCTGGGCGAAGATGGGGATAAAGAGTAAGGATTGAAGCCCCCTCCTTAGTGAGATTATATGAGCAAATGCCCGAACCAAAATATGTTATTGCTATGGGAGCTTGTACAATTACAGGAGATTCAGTGGTGTAATGTTAAGAGGTTCAGGGGTATGCTGGGATTTGCAAAGAGCTCCCAGATACATGGCTTACATACCCGGCTCAACATTCTTGGAAAACAATCGAATCGAGGGTCCGGAGGAGAATTGGCCAGTGTGCAGTTCCTTTTCGGGCGGCTGTAGGACGGACGGCCGCCTATAGGTGGTAGCGGAGTACCAACGGCTAGACGGTAAGACCCCGTGCACCTAAACTATAGCTTCGCAGTAACAACCTTGATCGAATGTGTAGGATAGGTGGGAGGTAGTGACACACAACGACCAATCCTGGGCGATGCTTTCGGGTTAGGAAAAGACTTAGAAAACAAGGTCAGTCTAGGCGAGGTCTTAGTTCCTCTTCTTTCAGGATCGGTTGTGGTTGGGTCTATCAAGTTAAGACCCGCTCTGATGGTTCTCTGGAGCGTTAGTTGGCCCGTCTAGTAGCTAAGTTGCAATCAAACTAAAGCAAGAAGTGAGAAAGTTTACTTTGAGAAAGAAGAACAAATATCCAAACACTCGAAAATGCCTATAGTACTGCCCCAGTAAGAAGTTCGTGAGGCTGGATGGAATGAAGCTTCTTCCCTCTCTCTTCCCCCCAAAAAAGGAGAGAGATGTCCCGTCCCTTCTTTATGCACATCTACATAGCCAGACAGAAAGGTGTACAATCCGGTTCGCTCCGCTTAGCCTTATCCCCCTCTAGGGGGATTTTAGTGATAGGTTCTATAGGAACTGGACGCTCCTATTTGGTCAAATACCTTCACAAACATAATTTATTTCAATCAACAGACCGATCATGTAACGTATGTTTATAGCAGTTCTAGAACCGTCAATGCTTGATTGAACCGGCCAAGTTGGACATCCAATTGCTTCAATTTGAATTATCCAGAAAATACCTTATTTATAAATAAAAAAAGTGGCCAATCAAACATATTATATTTCTCGATTCAATAGAAGCTCAAAGAGGTGAAGTCTCTCTCTTTCTCATTTCATGTCACTATGTCAGCATAGAACACCTTCACCATATCTTGAGTTAGCAACGAATCCAAAATGGAGGGTCAAATCTAAGGGCGGGCTGAATTGTCTTTTGGGCTTGGCCCAATATATAGTTTAAGTCGTCATGACCTCCTATTACAATAAATTCAAATATTGCAATACATAGGATCAAATCAGCTGAATAATAAGAAAATGGAATTTGGTCAAATTCGATCTTCCTAAATTTTTGTTTGACATTTTATGTGATTAAATGTTTAATATAAGTATGATTAAATGTTTAATATAAGTATAGCATTTTTCCTTTAAATGCTTTAATTGCAAACAAAACAAATATATCGAGAAGACTTGTCATTATCTTTTTTATACAGTTATCATAGTTTTTTTTTTTTTTTGGATTGCATAAAACTAATTAAGTTGACATATAAAATTTAAAATTAGTGTACAACACGCAATTTTGACATTAACCTATCCAAAAAACAACACAAAATTTCTTGAAGTTTTACCAAGAGCAAAATTTATTAAAACCTCCATTAACAAAAAATTTACATATTTTCAAATAAACCGCACACATTAAAAACATGAAGAAGGGGTTTCAATAACATCTAAATTGAAGTATGCACCAACTAATTAGAAACATTAATAATGTTGTCCTTGTGGAAGCCAACACAATCATAACTTAACTTAAATTGTGTTATGCAGTTCCTACAACAAACTTTAGGAATCGTATAACAGGTGCAATATAATCTCTCATTGCACTTGTTGAAGCATGGATCCAAAAATATAATAGCTTTCATATTCATGAGTTTTTCAGCACCCGCATCTATTGTTAGCATCATCACAAACACAATTAACAACACGGTGAATGAATTCTTGTAATTCAACATTGCTTGAAATAGTCCAATAATACTAATTAAATACAATGATATTTTGAAAATTTGTGTTTGGATTTTTATACTAGATAATAGAAGGGGATGTAATGAGTGATTCATATAATCTAATTCTGATTATACAAATGTTGAATATGCTATATTTATATTTTTTGAAGTAACCCAAGAATACTAATTCTTCATGAGGGTCAAATATGCTATATTTTGTATTATTTGTTGATATTCGTGATTAAGGAAAGCGCAGTTTTAGAAGAATCAAATATCAATGCAGATTTTGTGAAAAAAAATTCAATGATTTTCTTCCCAAACTTAGCCCTCAATTGGGGGATCAATTTATCTTTTATATTATTAGTTTATTACCGTGTTATACACAAAATTGCATCAAATTATGATTTTATAAAAGATCTTTTTGGTAAGATAATTTAAATATACGACCTCAATTTTTAAGATTTTAGTATTGTTAATCTCAGTTCTTTAATACAAGTGAAAAATAAAGAAAACTATTTTCATGTGTTTTATATGGAAATTATAATTTTTCTCGTTCGAGCACCCTTTTCTGTGTACTACAAATTACGATTAAGAGCCAAAAAGTCATATTAACATTATGATTTTGAGAAAAAGGGGAGAACTTTTTACCATCGATTTTGGTTAACTCTTATATGTATATTGAATCATAATTAGATTGTGGAATTGTTCGGAGCTATCTTTTAGTAGTGCCTTCTGGACTTAGGGTGAGTTTGACCCAGGGATTGGAGCTCTTATAATCACTTTTACATCTCTATTGTGATTTTTGAAGTGTTTGGCCCTGATTATAAAAATTACTTATGTTCAATCGTGATTTTCATGGTGTTTGGCCCCCAAGATCATAATCACTTTGGGATCTCGAGAAGCAAAAAATCAACTTATTTTAGAAGCAACTAAAGTGTTACTTTTACAAAAGCTATTATACAAAATCAATTATTCTATAATTAATTTTTATCATAATCAATTATTACCATAATTAATTTTAGTAAATTTTTTTTTTTGAGAACTTTTTTTTTTTTTTTTTAGAACAATTAATTTTAGTAAAATTAATTCTCCTATAATTGCTTTTCGAATCGCTAGGCCAAACTCACCCTTAGTGAGCCACATATGTTGGTTTCTAATTAGTTCTGAATTAAAATATTGAACATTGATGATTCACCACTTGACACATGTTATTTCTTAAAGTCCAGAATGTATTCCTTAGAAAATAGCTTTAAATAATTCTAGATTATACTAATTTATATTTGGGATTTCTATTATATCGAGAATTCGCACTTAAATATGTTATGTAACTTTTATAAAAATTAATTTTGTGATTATCTATTTATTTTATGTTTTGTGGTCCCACGCTTCGTCTTTGATGATAAAATAAGAAAGCTGTATCCTCTCTTTATTCTTAGTGAATTTGAGATGGATATTTATTTGGAGAAAATTATAGGGTGCTGCTACGTTAGGTGCCGCTAGTTATAACCAATAGAAATAAGACATGTCATAATAATATTACCATAATAAGTGGTACTATACCACAACAAATGATACTATACTATATATTTAGTAACATCAAATAGTAAATTATTTTCTTTTAAATTATTACGAAAATAAATAAATAAATGTTACAATAATATTTTTAAATAAATAGTATGTAATTTTTTTTGAGTAATAAATATTAACTTTGAAAAAATTAGCATAAATCACCTAATATAGAATAAATATTACATGACGTGGGATCATATTAAATATATGGGGTTAATACTACGTAAAGTGTCCTCGTACTATCACATGTTAATTATACCATAGAATGTGATACACATTTCGTTGTAATACCACACAATATGGAATAGATACTACATAATGAGAGGTGATACTAAATATATGGATTAATATTATGTATGTGAACATGTACTGTCACATGTGAGTTACAGCATAGAATGTGATACAAATTGCATGGTACCACTTAATGTGGAATACATACTACATGATGTGTGGTTATACTGAATATATGAGGTTAATACTATGTATTGTGAGTCCGTATTGTCATATATAATTTATACCAAAGAATGTGATATACATTGCGTGGTAATACCACCTAATTTGGAATAAATACTACATGATGTGGGATCATACTAAATATATGGGGTTAATACTAATTTGGAACAAATACTACATGATGTGGGATCATACTAAATATATGGAATTAATACTATGTAATGTGAGCATGTACCATCACATATGAGTTATACCATACAATGTGATACATATTATGTGGTAATACCATCTAATGTGGTAAATTAGCGGCACATAACGCAACGACACCCTAAAATCACCCACTATTAAAAACTTCTTTTCTATGTTATGTTTATTAGCGAACCTTATTGTGTTCTTTTCTTATTAGCAAAGAATTCATTTGAAATTCCTTCATATTCACAGTGATGGTTATTGTCAATTTTAAAATTAGCAAGGGGTTATTGATAATAGTTTAGGTTAAGAGGGGGGCTCTTACATCCTTTGGTGAGATTATATAATTGTCATTTGGCTTACAAGGGTTATTTTTGCTATTTTAGATACAAAAAAGTGTCTAGGTAGGATTTATGAGATTAAGGTGAATTAGATCAGAGACTGATTAAATGTCATATTAAAAATTTGTTTCGTAGACCCTAAACGGATTAAAGGTCAATCGCAATATGTTTGGTGGACTGATGAGTTTAAGATATATTAATATGTTTTTACTACTTAATTGAACATATTATGTTAGCTAAGATATATCAATTCATCAAAGTCATTTGTATAATACATATAATGGTATGAATTGATCAATGTTTATTCAATGTTTTTGTTCGAATGCCTCCATGTTAAATGTAAATTGATATAAATTTTAGTTTGTGATTTATTTATGTAGAATATGTCCCGTTTTCAGAGATTTAAAAAGAATTTGTGATATGTTAAAATAGGTATTATGTAAATTTGAGGTTATAAGTGTCATTTCACCGAACCCATATTCACCCGGACTAACTAATCCACCCATGCCTTGGTGGATTATAATCTAGTCTCAATACCGGATCGTAAATTTAAGGCAAAATTGCAAAAACCGTCCCAAACTAATCAATTATTTTGGATTTTCGTCCCAAACTATTTAATTTGGCGAATTTCGTCCCGTAATTTAATATTTTTTTGGAATATCGTCCCACCATAATTATAAGACGGAATTGCACATTTGCCGATGAATTATCACATGGTTGCTTAAGTGTCATGACATGGTAAATTTTAACATAAATAATTATATAATATAGCAGAGTTCGGCCCAAATTAATTACAAGCTTGAACGTCATTTTCATTAAATTAGAAATTTAATATTGGGACTAAATTCATACAAAATGGTAAATCATGGGACGAAATTTGGCGAGTTGATATAGTTTGGGACGAAAAATCAAAATTAGTAATTAGTTTGGGACGATATTCCAAAAAAATATTTAAACTACGGGACGAAATTCGCCAAGTTAAATAATTCGGGACGAAAATCCAAAATCAGTAATTAGTTTGGGACGTTTTCTGCAATTTTACCTAAATTTAATTCATTTTACCTGGTATTAAAACAATGTCAACAAACATTATATTAACTCATATTAACACATATAATATGACATAATATCCACAATTATATCCTACCAAACGGCCCCTAAGTAGATCGAAAATTTAGCCAACTACAAATCTCCATAGTTAGCAACATATACCGATTGTTCAACCCAACAAACGATTCGTTAACTCAATCAATCACATTGAATATATTTCTGAACAAAAAACTTTTATGTCAATGTGGCGGATTTCAATTCGAAATTGACATGATATATCCTGATTTTAATCCAAATTGAAATTCGATGGATTTAATCCGTATTAGAAATTCGTAATCTGAAAAATGTGGAGCGAATACGGATCTGAATCGATCCGATCCGTTAAAAACTCGTATTCGAAATAAATAAAAATAATTATATATTCATAATATTTTATTAAAATAAGTAAAATTAATAATATTTTTACCATCAATTTGAGAATATATTGAAATTCGATGGATTTAATCCGTATTAGAAATTCGTAATCTGAAAAATGTGGAGCGAATACGGATCTGAATCGATCCGATCCGTTAAAAACTCGTATTCGAAATAAATAAAAATAATTATATATTCATAATATTTTATTAAAATAAGTAAAATTAATAATATTTTTACCATCAATTTGAGAATATAGTAGTTAATGATTTGTTCATAAATTCCTTTATGCATATGTTCATATAAAAGAATATTAGTATAGAAATTTGAACATATGAGTTAAATTAAATTTAAGGTAAAATTGCAGAAAACGTCCCAAATTAATTACTGATTTTGGATTTTCGTCCCGAACTATTTAACTTGGTGAATTTCGTTCCGTAATTTAATATTTTTTTGGAATATCGTCCCAAACTAATTACTAATTTTGATTTTTCGTCCCAAACTTTATCAACTCACCAAATTTCGTCCCATAATTTACCATTTTGTATGAATTTAGTCCAAATATTAAAATTTTAATTTAATGAAAATGACGTTCAATCTTGTAATTAATTTGGGACAAACTCTGCAATATTATATAATTATTCATGTTAAAGTTTACCTTGTCATGACACTTAAGCAGCCATGTGATAATTCATCGGCAAATGCGCAATTCCGTCTTATAATTATGGTGGGACGATATTCCAAAAATATATTAAATTACGGGACGAAATTTGCCAAATTAAATAGTTTGGGACGAAAATCCAAAATCAGTGATTAGTTTGGAACGATTTTTGCAATTTTGCCTAAATTTAATTGCAAAGTTAACAAACTTGTCTTAAGAAAAAAAATATTGGTGTAATTTTTTAAAATGAAGTTTTTATTGGATCCGGTTATTCGATACCTTCTGACCAAATTTGTGGAGATTCAGAAATTCATATCCGAGCAAGATTCAGATTAAATCCAATATAAATAAAATCGGATATAGGCCAAGTATGATACTACCCAAATCCAATCCGTTGACAGCCCAAATACAAAGTATTGAGGGTTTGGTTGGGCTAGTTTACAGGTTAGAGAACCTGCAGGTTAAAATCGAAAATTAATGAAACAAATTAGCCCACATATCCCCATATACAATGATTCTCAATTATCCCCTAAAGTATTAAGTGTAACACTTATTCCCCTTTATTATAGTATTGATCATTTTATTTCAAAATTATCCCCACCTCTTTTATTAAAAATAAATTCTTTCTTTATTAAATTTTCAATAAAAAAATATTTATTAATTATAAATTCATCAATCCATCCACCAAATTATATTATATTTCGATTTCTTCATTTCTTGTGTTTCATTCGGTTTTATGTTTCAAATTTTTTCTTTATTTTCATCTCATTTTTTTTTTCATTATTCCTGTTTCAATTCGTTTTCTTTATTTTATGTTTCAATTTTTTTTTTATTTCTAACTAAAAATTTTTATTTATATTTTTCTGAGTTTTATTTGGTGATAATTATTTCATTCTGTACGAATTATTATTCAAAATTTTGAGTAATTTTCCTTCAAATTCTTTCTCGCAAAATTCAAGTTTGACACCAAACAATAATATGTTTCAATTTCTTCATTTCTTTATGAAAAAAAAACTTTATTAATTTTGAATTCATCTAATCCACCAAACAATATTTGTTTCAATTTCTTCATTTCATTGGTTCCCTTCCCTTAAAAAAATGTGATGAAAATAAAGAAAAAATTTGAGATTGAAAAAAGGAATGAAACTAAATAAATGAAAAAATAAAACATTGGTGGATGAATGAATTCATAATTGATAAGGAAATTTATTATTTATGAAAAGAGCAAGGGTATTTTTGGAATAAAAACTACAAAACTATAACAAATGGGGTAACTGTTATAAATGATACTTTACGGATAAAATTTCATATTAATAGGAATGTATTTACAATGAAGAATAGGGCTTACGGCATCAGATTATATCATGCTTTTTCCTTTGAGGTAAGGAGAAAGTTGCAACCAATAGAAGAACTGGTAAATACTTGCGCAAATTGCTTTAAATTTTTGAATTGCTATTATTATTATTATTATTATTATTATTATTATTATTATCCCCCGGCCCGTTTTGGTTTGCCAGAGGATCAGCTAACTTTTTTTGGTTTCAACTTGCACTAAATGTAAATTCTTTGATTCTGTATTTGCTCACTAAATTACAAGATTTTGAGGAGTAAATGTTCGTGTATTTGCATAATACTACGCACCAAGTACTACGAAAGGGTAGTTCTACTTAGTTCCTTCCTACTACGTTGTTCTTGAGTAATGAGGAGGGGTGATAATGACACCAAGGGGAAAAATTACTATTTACATGAAACAAATGTTGATGAGATCTGTTTTTCATTAACTGAGATATTATCAGTGGGTCAAAGCCAAGGTTTAAAAAAAAATGGCATATGGCAAGCAGAACGTCATAACTTACAATACTGAATTATATGTTAAATGAATCAGAATCACCTCAACCATCTCCTAAGGTCAGTAGTTGAAGACGGGGAGACCTCCTCTGCTAAAAAATCTGTTGTACAGCATGAAGATTTGTTGGATTGTTGTTCGTATCCCATATAAACTCCAATCGCGCTCTTAAAGCTTGGGCTCTTGATGTTATGATGATATCCATTATTCACCAAATTGTAAGGGTCTGGGACGGGATAGGATAACCGCTTTTTGGCTCCAATTCTATCTCTCTCCGGAGTTCCCGGCCTCTGCCTAGGAGCACTCTGTGACCGATGCCTAGCCTTAGCCGACTCTGTTGCAGCCATGTAATTAGGCATTGCACCTTCTGTGTATTGGTAATTTGACCTTATGCTTGGAGTTTGAGCTGCTGCTGCTGCTGCTACTACTTGATGATAGCTTCTTTCTTCTCTTGCAAAACGAGGGCTAGCAGAGCGAACTTGAGGAGGCGGCCTTGTTTTAGATGGAGAAGGCGGCACTGGGGAATAATAAAGCTCTTTATTTTGGTTTGCTCTATGAAGAGGAGAACTAGGCCTATTCTGTTGTTGGTGTGATAATTGTTGACTTGATTTCCGGAAATTAGGGGGAGCAGCAAAATAGGAGTAAGGTTGTGAAGACGACATGTCCATTTCAACTGTCTTATAAGACTCTCCTTGATCATCAGTTGAAGCTCTTCCTCTATTATCCCATGGCTTTGTAGCCATCCACCCGTCTAGCCATTGGTGCTTTTCACCGATTTCGTTCTCACTGCCTAGAGATGAGTTCCTACCAGCCCTCGACATCTGCTACATCAATGATTTAAAACATGAATTAGCTATATATCAGGATTAATCAAACTGTATCCATCTAGTCTAGTCTAGTCTAGTCATCATAAAAATAGACAAATTACTTCCTAAATAAATAGGACTAGTCTAGGAGTATAAGAATGTTTGGAACCTGTTCAGAGAAGGCTTGAGATAAGTTCCTTTCACGCTTTAAGGCAGCTTCTTTCCTTTTCAGCAGCATTGTTTTAACTTCATCAATGGTATGTGGACGTTCATCCCAGTCATCTGGTATCCTGCTTCCATCTTTTGACTGTGTAATCATGTGAAATAAACGTCCTTAGGTAGGTGTAAATTAATGAACAATAGATAGATAGATAGATAGATAGGGTTGGCAAAAACAGAACCATTTAATTTCTCCCTTATTGGTGGATAAATATCCTCTTAAGTCTTACCGTTGTTGATCTTCTAGCAACTGAAATGCCCAGAAGATCCCTTGAATCCCTTATGCTGGTGGTGAATGTTGATTTCCTACTTGTTCCTTGATCATCAGTACCTGTCGTCTGTTGTTGTTTGATTCGCTGGTCTAGTACACGAGACTGAACACGAACAAGAGCTTGCATGCATTTAAGAGTCATCTTTGCTTGTTTCCTCACGTTGTGGCCCCTCACTAGTGCTTGCAATTTCACAAGTCCTTTTAGTGCACGCAGCGCTCTCCTTGCCTTCATAAGTACTATCAATTTACGTTCTCGTCTTGTGACTCAGATGTATTTATATAAGAAGATAATATACATATAATATACTCTTCATTAAGTAAAGGTTAATGAAGGTTTACTTGAAAATTTAAAGACTAGAATGATAATATTTGCGTGTTTCTTTAGAAAAAAATGATAGGAAACAGGAATTCTTGTTCTGTTTCAACATGGTAACACCATAACCATATAATGCTGATTCTTAAGCTTATATAGATATAGTACTACTAGTCTAAAATTGAATTGTATTAGGGAGGGACGGTCGGTCACCATCCCCATTCGCGCGCATAAACTTACTTTAAAGAGGGAGGGAGGCTCACCAAATATCCTCTGAAAGCGGTTTGAATGAGTAGAGCAGCAGCAGCATAATGGGAAAGGCGGCGGGCAACTTCCATAGCGGCCTGTGCTGTGGCAACTGCCGCCTCTGCAGCTGCTGCGGTTGCCACAGCCATAGCAATTGCGTGCTGGTGCTTTTCCTCTTCGATAGTAATAGCAGTAGTTGATGCTTCAATTTCATGGTTTGTGGTGGAGGCCTTCCGGAAAAGCCATGTCCTGCGCTTCTCTTTTCTCTTCTTCAATTCATATCATATCATATATACGAATATACATTAATACAAACAACATATAGGAGTGAGTATTATTTTGTTAATTACGAAAGAAAGACTAAAAGGAAGCAGGATCAATAAATAATTATACGTACGTACGTACGTACCTTGTTAATTGCTTCTTGTTCTCGTCCTTGACCAATAATTAAATGAAGATGGTGGTGGTTGTCGTCCTCCTCCTCCTGGTGTCTTCTCCTTTGGTTCCTAGTGTTACTGTCCTTAATGGGAGATCTGAATGCTCTCTTAACAGCAGTAAGCCATGATGAAGCAGCTCCTTCTTTCTTACCCATTCAACCAGGTACGTGCAGATGAGAAGAAGCAAGCAATCACCGCTTAAAATCCAAAAAAGGTTAGATCAGATCAGATGAGAATAGAATTTCTTTTTTCCTTTCTTGGGGACAAAAAAAGAGGGAAAAGGTAAAAGGAGAAAGGAGCGGGACAACGATGATGGTAGTGGAGGTGTGGTGGGGGGTGTCAGAGATAGACAGAGGGGAGGGGAGATACTACTGACCACAAGTTTGAACACATACCTAAAGAGAAAGAGAAAGAGAAAGAGGAAGAGGGAGAGAGGGAGTTCATTATTTAAATTGCACACACATTAACATTACTAGTAAGTAACTTACTACTAGTATGTATAATGTATGTATTGGATTATTTCTTATTTAAATTAGGGAAGGGTAACGTGATAAATTATTTAACTAGTAGCTAGTTATGAGTTATGACTGACTGCATAGATCAGATCTCATATTGCTCAACTGTGCTGCTCTTAATTGTAATTTAATACTATGTGCTATGCAGTGCTGTTCTGTTCTATGCTCCTCCCCAGCTGCTAGAAACCGAATTTATGAAATTCATCAAAACTGATGATGAAGATGATGATGTCCATAAGAGAACAGTCTCTACTTGGTACAATAATAATAATATAGATAAAAAAATTAGGAATATATATATATATATAGAGATTGATTGTTTTTCTATCTACGTTTTTATACTTTTAAGTTTGAACTCAAATCTAAGTACCATTATGAAAGAACCAATATTTTCCTGTGTTATGTTAAACCTGCAATAAACTATCATGTTCCTGTAAAAAATTTATTGCATCAACTTTCCTTGTACTTTAAAAAATCCCGTAAAGAATATGTCGTTTTGGATCTACATATTTCAAGAAACCATTTTTAATACTTCAAGTTGGTCCCTACAACTTCAGGTGAAATATTTTTAAAATTATTTCTTGAAATATGTCCAAAACGACTTAATTTTTTTACAAATCTAATGTTTTTTGCAGAGCTTTTGAAAGTACAAAAAAGTATGATATGATATAATAAAAATTTCATATGATAATTTTTTTAAGATAACACAAGAATATCTTGCATTTCCCATCATCAATAGAAAAAAGTAAACTACCATAAGAACAGTATATATAAATTAAATACTTTTGACTTTTGAGCTGGGTTATGCCATTAATCAATGATAAATGGAGTGGGATTGACAAGGCACGTGATCGATGTCTTCAGGCACCACAACACCTAAAAGTCTACTTTTCGAGATTCCTTTTTAATATTCCCTCCTCTTTCTCCGTGCTTATACGAGATTATGATTTTGAGGGTTTGGATAATTTTTTTGATTGAATTTTGAATTTTATGATTTTAGAATGGTTGAAATGTCATTTGAATTGAGTGTGAATATTAAAGTTTAAAGGGAAAATGTATATGATAGGTGTAAAATAAATGTCTTTTAATGAGATTTGGGCAAAAAGTAAGTGAAATGTATCAAATTAATGTTTTATAATATTTCAAAAGTTTGAATATATGTTTGTAAATAGTTTGAGTTGATTTTCATAGATTTTATCAAACTTCATTTAAAAGAATTTTAACTCAATTTTTATTGGAAGTTGTCCCGCAAATCCCCAATCAAACAAATAGTAACACTCGTATTATTTTAGTACATCAAATGTTGACTAATTTCTTGCATCTCAAGTGGTCGGAGTAATGTACTAGTCTTTTGTATTATTCATTAATTAGTAATATATCTGATGTTAAATTAAATAGTTGTATGGAATCAGCCACTTCTTATGGATAGTCAAATTAAGAATTGAATGGAGACATAATATAAATATAAATATATATATCCAGAGATCTGCAGCAGATGAGGAGAAAGTAAGTATATATTATTCATTATGATTGTGGTTAATTAAGTAAAGATGATTATTAATTAGAGGAGGCGGCTAGCTGCAATTAAAGCTCCATAGATCACATGAGTGATCGTGGATATTAATCTGATTGGCAGCAGCAGCAGCCGTAGAAGATGAATTATAAGATGGTAATATAATCTGATCTGGGTGGTCTGATTGAAGCACATTGACAACAGGGCAGTTGAGGTGTGAAGCCACGAGCCTGTCTAGTGATGCCCAATCCCTGCACCTGGATGATTCATCTTCATAAAAAACGGATGTTGATGATGGCGACGATCCCTTATTATTATTATTATTATTATTATTATTCTCACCGCTGCCGCCGGAGATATGATGAATTGGTTTAATTTGGGATGATGAGTAGTTAGGGGGGCTCTCCTCAAGGCTTGGGAGTTTGAAGAATTTATCATCCTCATTATAAATCTCTTCTTCAAGGTACTGATTATGATCAATATCATTAATATTAATATTACTATTACTATTACTATTACTTCTTCTTCTTCTTCTAAATGGGTAGATATTATTATTATTCCCCATATACTGAAGCATTTGTTCTAAAGTCCCTTGTTCTTCTTCTTCTTCAAAATTTATAATGGGTACGGATGAAGTGGCAATGCTGCTGCTGCTGCTGCTTCTGCTTTTAATAATGTGGAAGTGATTTTTCTTCTTAAATACTCGACAAACCACCCATCCTTCTTCTTGCATCATCACATTGCAGCATGTCACCTGAACCTGAAACAGAAAAGAAGATTAATTAATGAATGGAGTGATGGGTGATCAGTACATATACTAGTATTATATAGACATCATTCATACTACTTACTTACTTACATTATTATTATTAATACTAGTATTATTTGCATCGTCGTCATGATATTCTACTAGTCTTCGGTACTCATGCATGATCCAGTCGGACTTCTGGCCATGAGGTGCTCGACCCTTGTAGAAAACAAGAGTCTTTCTCATCCCAATTCTTTTTGAGTTACTGTAGATCACCTTGTCCCGCCCTGTAGCCTTCCAGAATCCCGCAACTGTGGCTCTGTTTGTGCGCGTCCCTGTTGGGTACTTTTTGTCTTTGTGGCTGAAGAAATACCAATCATTTTGCGGTGTCGACGTATACGTAGTAGTTGATCCAATTTTACACTTTTCTGCTTAATTAATTATGCATGTATAGATGCAAACACACAAACAAACATTTCTTCAAATCATGATACGTATAATATATATTTATATATATCACTTAAAAGTTAGTTACCTTGTATATCCCATGGCTCAAGCTTGTTAAGATCAATTTCTTGGATTACATCCAAATCAATCTTCTCTAAAGCAACCTTCTTTCTCAAGTAGTACTGCAAAAGTTCCTCTTCTGTCGGATGAAATCTGAATCCAGGAGGAACCTGAGATTGTCCGTTCACTGATATGCTCATCTTTTCGATCTTTTTAATTTGGTTGCTAGTTGGTTGGTTGCTAATTGCTTGGTTGCTTGATCAAGAATAATTAATCAAAGACTAATTCTCATTAAACATATATAAAAGACTACACTAGCTGTAGTAGTATCATATCATAGTTTTATTTTCCATCTGATTGAATTAATTTAGTTCATGCAGAGTATATCTTATATATATATATACAACCTTAATTATGGTGTGGGACTGTGGGGCAATGGGACAGATAGGGCCGGGCGGGTTGATGAATTTGGACCTACAATACAAGTTATACAATTAATTAATTTACAAATACGAGAGAGAAATTAAAATTACGACATAACGTCGTTGATTAAGAAGTGGGGATCACCAAAATTAATTAGATTAATGCAGGGGAACTGCAGCCATCAAAATAACTATGACCTTGGACCTTAAAATATCCATAGGAAAACAACCATTTTAACCGATGGAATAATGAAATTGATTCATATTTTGCAACCACCGCAACGATCGAGAAATAGCTAGCTGAGATGGGGTCGGAGACAATGAGCTTTCAATTCGAAGAAATTATAGATAGAAAATCATGATGATGCTATAGCCTTGTGGGCCATTTCGTGGGCCGGACTAGAACTATCATATATTCATATATGCACTACATTAATTCAAAAATTAAATATATAGGAGGATACATATGTTACTTCAATTTTTAATCACCAAATCAAACAAGATTATATATTAGTTTTTTTTTTTTTTTTTTATGTTTCGAAACACACGTAAAGTGTAAATACAACAAAATAATGGAGTTTAACAAATGTTTCTAGCTAGCTGATCAATACATATGAATAACTTAAATTCTTTATTTTTTACTATTTAAAATTTGGCACCAAATTAGTGAGAAAAAAGTAATTAACAATCATGTGTTTGAAAGAGTATATATATATATATATATATATATATATATATATATATATATATATATATATATATATATATATTTTTACTGGCACACTGCAATAATTCGTGTCATTTCATCAACTCAGAGGCTTGCTAGTAATGTTAGCTCATACTAGCTATAGGTAAATAATTAATTTGGTATTTGCCTAGTCATTATTCTAGAAGGGTTCCAATTTTGTAAATGTGATTGTATTTTTTTTTTTTTTTTTTTTTTAGTAAATCAAATGTAATCTATCTTTGCATACGTAGATTGATCATATTAGTTGAAATGATTACCCGTTGTGACGAGTCAAAAATCATGCATTCATATTTACTACACAGCTAAAAAAAAAAAGTGAATTGATATTTTATCTTTACGAAGAAATTTTCAATTTTTTATTTTTTTTTGTAAATGTCCTCGACGAAAGTCCAAAATGTAAGACCGATGTGTAGTCCAAAAGATAATATTTAGTTGAATTGATTATCCGTTGTGATGAGTCAAAAATCATGCATTCATATTAACTATATAAAAAAAAAAATTAAAAAGTTCTTTGATATTTTATCTTTATGAAGAAATTTGGCAATTTTTTTTTTTTTTTTTGGTTATGCATGCGTCCTGGGCTAATGTCCAAAAGGTAGGACCGATGTGTAGCTTACATGTCATGGATGTGAGTTAATTGGATGTTGTTGTGATTATCAATTACGATACATACGTAGTACTTGTCAATTTGTAATTGTATGTGTACATGCACTGCATCCACAAAGACAAAGACAAAGATATATATATATATATATATATATATATATATATATATATATATATATATATATATATTGCTGCTGTGCATTCAGTTTCATATCATACGATTTTGTCATGTTTTCAAGTTTTGTCATCTTTGGAAACCAAAACCATAAATAGAAAAAGGATGTAAAATCGAAATAAAAGGTTTAGATGATATGCATATATATACATGAGATTGCCACCATTCCTAACATTAATTTGTTTAGAACACATCATCACATTTTATCATGGCTTGTTTTTAACACGTTACAATAATATACTCCTAATTATATGTTTATATATTAGTGGTACTTATTATGTGTTCATAAACTAGTGGTATAGAATCTAGCTAGTCACATTAATTAATTAATTACAAGTGCATAGTAGCCTAGTAGGGCTCATTAATTATATGATAATTACGTGTTGCCATAATCAATGAAATACTTTAAATATAAGATGTTAATTAACAAATTGTTTGCAAATATATATAAATCTGTGTTTTTTTAAATTAAGAAATACATCTGCATTATTTGTAGTATATTAATTATCAGATACAGTCGATCATAGACAAGTGAAATGATATATTAACTATTTATGGATGGATAATTGCATAATTCATTGAATTTCAACAAATTTAGCAGATAGTTAATCTACTGTTAGCGAAAAATGCATGAGTGCCATTTTTATTAATTTGATGGAGTATATATAAAGACATTTTCAAAAAAGCCATTAAGTAAAATTTTATTTTCAAAAATGCCAAAACACAAAACCAATATTACTCAAATGCCAAAATATTAATTAATCAACTAATCTAATTTAATTAACTCTTCCTAATTAAATCAAATTTTAACAAATATACCCCAAAATTTTAAAAACTTCAAAATCAACCCACCCCAAAATCAAACCCAAACCCTAACCCAATTTACACAAATTTCACACAAATTTCACTCAAATCAAGGAAGAAAAAGAGGAAAAACAACATAAAAGGTAAGCATTTGCAAGTTATTTGAAGTTTTGATGTATTATTGAGTGATTTAATTAACAAAAATTGATAAATCGAATCAAACTGAAATTCGCGATTTTTGGCGTGTGGCGTGTGGAAATTGCCACATGCCACACGCCAAGCATGGCTTGTGGCGTGTGGAAATAGCCACACGCCACAAGCCATGCTTGGCGTGTGGCATGTGGCCATTTCCACACGCCACACGCCATGCTTGGCGTGTGGCATGTGGAAATAGCCACACGCCACACGCCAAGCATGGCAGTGTTGTCCTTATTAATGTATTTTTTTTAGATAGCTTGTTTATTAATTTTTATTTTTACTTGTAGGAATGGACAAACTTATAGTATACCTTCGATATGGTGGTGATTTTACACACTCAATGGATGATAAATGGCATTGGAGTGGAGATTTTATGAAAACAATAATGGTGGATAAAGGAATTTCGTTTGAGGAACTACTCGATAAAATTTTAATTTTTGAAAAGTTAGTGACCAAACTGCAAATATGTGTTAAATGCAAGTTTGTAGTGAGTGAACAATTTAATGTTGTGCAAATTATGGATTGAATTGCAATTATGGATTTTTTTTTATAAATTTTAGGGGTAAAATTATAATTTTTGAAAAGTTAGGGACCAAACTATAAATATGTTTTAAATGCAAGTTTGTAGAGAGTGAACAATTTAATTTTGTGCAAATTATGGATTGAATTGCAATTATGAATTTTTTATAAATTTTGAGGGTAAAATTGAGAAGTAACCCTAAACCCTAATCCTATCACCCAAATGGAGAAGTAACACTTACAGGAACATTATATCCTCCGTAAATCATAACTTCGTACATATTGATCAATTTTCTAATATTTTGTCAATTTATCACCCAAATGGAGAAGTAACACTTACATGAACATTATATCCTCCGTAAATCATAACTTCGTATATATTGGTAAATTTTCTAATATTTTGTCAGTTTATCACCCAAATGGAGAAGTAACACTTACATGAACATTATATCCTCCGTAAATCATAATTTCGTACATATTGGTCAATTTCGTACATATTGGTCAATTTATCATCCAAATGGAGAAGTAATACTTACAGAAACATTATATCCTCCGTAAATCATAACTTCGTACATATTGGTAAATTTTCTAATATTTGGTCAATTTATCACCTAAATGGAGAAGTAACACTTACAGGAACATTATATCCCCCGTAAATCATAACTTCGAACTGAAAAGGAGGAAATATCAGAAAATTGACCAATATGTACGAAGTTATGATTCACGGAGGATATAATGTTCGTGCAAGTGTTACTTCTCCATTTGGGTGATAAACTGACAAAATATTAGAAAATTTACCAATATGTACGAAGTTATAATTTACGGAGGATATAATGTTCATGTAAGTGTTACTTCTCCATTTGGGTGATAAATTGACAAAATATTAGAAAATTGACCAATATGTACGAAGTTATGATTTATGGATAATATAATGTTCTTGTAAGTTTTACTTCTCCATTTGGGTGATAGGATTAGGGTTTAGGGTTAGGGTTTAGGGTTTTAGGGTTTAGGGTTACTTCACAATTTTACCCTCAAAATTTATAAAAAATTCATAATTGCAATTCAATTCATAATTTGCACAAAATTAAATTGTTCACTCACTATAAACTTGCATTTAACGCATATTTACAATTTGGTCCCTAACTTTTCAAAAATTATAATTTTACCCCCAAAATTTATAAAAAAATTCATAATTACAATTCAATCCATAATTTGCACAACATTAAAATTTTCACTCACTACAAACTTGCATTTAACACATATTTGCAGTTTGGTTACTAACTTTTCAAAAATTACAATTTTATCGAGTAGTTCCTCAAACGAAATTCCCCTATCCACCATTATTGTTTTCATAGAATCTCCACTCCAATGCCATTTATCATCAATTGGGTGTGTAAAATCACCGTCATATCGAATATATACTATAAGTTTGTCCATTCCTACAAGTAAAAAGAAAAATTAATAAACAAGCTATTTAAATAAAATAAAATAAATACATTAATAAGGACAACACTGCCATGTTTGGCGTGTGGCGTGTGGCTATTTCCACACGCCACACGCCAAGCATGGCTTGTGGCGTGTGGAAATAGCCACACGCCACAAGCCATGCTTGGCGTGTGGCATGTGGCCATTTCCACACGCCACACGCCATGCTTGGCGTGTGGCATGTGGAAATAGCCACACGCCACAAGCCATGCTTGGCGTGTGGCGTGTGGCCATTTCCACACGCCACACGCCAAAAATCGCGAACTTCAGTTCAATTCGATTTCTCATTTTTTGTTAACTAAATCACTCAATAATACATCAAAACTTCAAATAACTTGTAAATGCTTATCTTTTATATTGTTTTTCCTACTTTTCTTCCTTGATTTTCCTCTTTTTTTTAGTTTTTATTTTTGTTTAGGGTTGGGTGGGGTGTTTGTTTTATTAAAGAAAATTGAAGGGGGTAAAGTGTAATAAGTTATATGGGTTAATGATTTATTAACATTTTTCTTTTTCTTTTTTAAAATGTGAGAAGAGGCTTTGGCATTTGGGTAATATCTATTTTCCCTTGTGGCATTTTTGAAATTGGCTCGTATATATATATATATATGCCGCATATATAGTAGTGTACATGTATTGTTAACAATGCAGCATTGCATGTATTTTGAAACTATTTTTATTAACATATATAAGGGGCCGGGGTATTTGCTATCAATATAACATGGAATTGGATGTAGTACCTAGCAAATAAGACGATCACATGGCGTACGTGTGTTTGATAACCATGATTAATTAATGGATGGTATCTAGCTCGTTTTATTTATTGGATAAATTGAATTATATATCAGTTATATATAATGATTTCATGTGCGCAACATAATTTAATACATACCTTTTTGCTATTATTTTAGTAATTAGACGATGTTTATATATCTACACAAGATACAGGAAGATAAAGATTTTTTACAGCATGCAAGAAACATCTTGCCAAACATGAAGAACCTGCGGTATTCTTGGAGTGATAAAGATGAGGGACCAAATTGTAATTTTCCACACAAGATACAGTAAGCAATATGTATGTGTAGCTATATTGTCAATTCTAAATCACTTTTTTCTTATCTCTAAAACCATGATTAGAAGCAGGACATGCGTATTTAGTTAAGGAAATTTAGAGGTCTCCATTTATAATGATGAACTTAAGCACCTTGAATCCAAATTCTTCCCTATATAATCATTTGTTTTGTTTGTAATTGACAAGGTAACCACTACACACTTTTAATTAACAACCCTCCTGAAATTGTAACTTTTTTATAGTACATTAATATTTCACATGATTTTGCACTTATGTCATGCTTACTTACATATAAAATTTCTAATTTAAATATATATATATATATATATATATATATATATATATATATATATATATATATATATAAAAATATATTATTGATTATATAACCCAATTTGTTCCCTTATAACAGTTTTGAGACTATCACTGCCAACTACATAACCAAACTAGATATTTTGGAATTGGGGCAACTTGGGAGTTGGGTCCAATTAATAATCTGGCTAAATTTGGCAAACCGACCACTGCCATAAAATATTATGGAGGGAAAAACACTTTTGGTCCCAAACTTTACCCAAAAAAATACTTTTGGTACCATGCTTCGCAGAAAAACAGATTTGGTACCACAATTTAGAGAGTCTTGACACATTTAGTCATTCCGTTAAATTTTCGCGCGTGATCGTCACGCTCGCGTCAAGCGCGTCAAGTTCAAATTGGTCACGAGTTTTGCATGTGAGAAATTCGGTCAAAACACTTTTGGTCCCAAATTTTACCCCAGAAAACACATTTGGTACCATGCTTTGCAGAAAAACAGATTTGGTACCACAATTTACATACTCTTGACACATTTAGTGTCCTTGTTAAATTGATAAAAATCACATATAATGAACAGACAACAGTTTCTCTAAAAATTTTGATACTTAAATCATTAAAAATATTCTTAATAAAAGTACCTTGGATACCTGACTTGGTGCACTTTGACTTGCACTTGTATTCCAATGTTGATACAAGCACCAATCAAGGTTCCATCTTTTCCATCGAAAAGTTTCCATTTTTGAATCAGGCGAAACGAAAACAAGATGTAATTCCAAAACTATTTATTTGCCTTAAACTCAATTATTTTCCTAAATTTAGTAACTTTTTTTACAAATTTTCCATAGTATTTCTGAAATATTTCCGAATAGTCTCGAAAAGTTTTCAATATTTGGCTCTCCGAAACATACATTCGAAACGAAATTTTGATCCATGGATACAAGTGCAAGTCAAAGTGCACCAAGTCAGGTATCCAAGGTACTTTTGTTAAGAATATTTTCAAAGATTTAAGTACACTTTGAGATTTTATCAAATCTTTTAGAGAAATTGTTGTATGTTCATTGTATGTGATTTTTATCAATTTAACGGGGACACTAAATGTGTCAAGAGTATGTAAATTGTGGTACCAAATCTGTTTTTCTGCAAAGCATGGTACCAAATGTGTTTTCTGGGGTAAAGTTTGGGACCAAAAGTGCTTAGACCGATTTGTCACGTGCAAAACTCGTGAACTTAACGGGCGCGTGACGGTCACGCGCGCAAATTCCGTCCAAAATTTAACGGAATGACTAAATGTGTCAAGACTCTCTAAATTATGGTACCAAATCTGTTTTTCTGCGAAGCATGGTACCAAAAGTGTTTTTTAGGGTAAAGTTTGGGACCAAAAGTGTTTTTCCCTCCTTTATGTTTTTACTCTAGGTCTTTTTCTTCCTGAAATAAATTTTTTTTTTCCTTTTCAGAAAGAAATAAAAGTACAAAAAAATTAAGCTAAGTCCTCAAGTAAGATGGGATTGTCTATCCTGACTCTTGGCTGGTGAGAGTCATGAACGATTTCAATCAAATTGTGTCATTTGTTCCCCTGTCTATATCCTACTTAAACATGAAATACCCAAAATACCCACACAATTAAAAAAAAAACACTCATCTTCTCCAAGTCTCCAACCCATCCCTACCCCACCCCACCTGCCACCACCCCCCACCCACCAAAGCCCCGCCTCCCTCCACATTCCTAGGCCGGCGACTACTTGGGGAGAAGTTCCCAGGCCGTCGCCAGCCTGGAACGACAGATCAGAGGCTTGCGACGGCCTCCGAGTTGAAGCCGTCGCAGGCCTCGAGATTTTAATTCCAGGCCGGCGACGGCCTGGAATCGTTGATCACAGGCCGTTGCCGGCCTAGGATCGACCGTTCCGACGGCCTGGGATTGAGGGAGTGGCGGCGGCGGCGTGGTGGGTGGGTGGGTTCGGTTTTAGGGTTTTTTTACATATAAAAACAAAACAAAATAAATGTTTTTATATTTAAATTTAATTATAAAAATTAAAATGTTAATAAATATTTATAATTTGAAAATTGTTGTATTATAAATTAATGAGTAATTTAAAAAAAAATGTTCCAACAAAGAATTTTTGTAATTTATTTTTTCATCACAATAATCAAACTTGAGTACATATTTACAATATTTTTTTTATAAAAGATATTTGCAAATTGTAATCAACTTCGTTTCAACAACTTTGCAATTATTTGAGTTGATATTGTAAAAATATATGTCAAAAATTGCAACATCAAATATTGAAAATGTTGTTACACTAATAACCGAATCATCATTTTTTTTTAAATTATTAAAATATTTTCAAATTACGGAGGACTTAGTGTTACATAACCATCTAATAGACAATTTGATCGGAATAATTACGAATCATCATTTTTTTTATTATTAATATATTTTCAAATTACGGAGGACTTAGTGTTACATTTTCATCTAATAGACAATTTGATCGGAATAGTTACCGAATCATCATTTTCTTTTAAAAAATTATTAATATATTTTTAAATTACGGAGGACTTAATGTTACATAATCATCTAATAAACAATTTGATCGAAATAATGATTGAATCATCAATTTTTTCAAAAACTATCGATATATTTTCAAATTACGGAGGAATTAGTGTTACATGACAATTTGATCAGAATAATGATCGAATCATCATTTTTTTAAAATTATCGATATATTTTAAAATTACGGAGAACCTAGTGTTACATATATAATCATCTAATAGAAAATTTGATCAGAATAATGATCTAATAATCATTTTTTAAAAATTATTGAGTTGATCGAAATAATGACCGAATCATCAATTTTTTAAATATTATCGATATATTCTCAAATTGCGAAGGACTTAGTGTTACATAACCATCTAATAGACAAGTTGATCGAAATAATGACGCAATTATCAATTTATTTTAAAATTATCAAAATATTTTCAAGTTTATGATCTCGTGAAGCAAAGAAAAGTTGAGTGCAAATCAAGAGCTGAGCGAGTGATCAACACTCAGCTTATAATACTCATCTCTTGAATGTTTATGTATAGAAATTCAAATAAACATAAACATTCAAATTTGTTTTTATTATTTTTAATGTTTTTATATTTTACTTGAGAGAAAATATAATGATATATTAATTTATAAAAATAAAAAAATCATCTCTTGATCATTCACTCATCTCATGATCACTCATTTCTTGAATATTTATGTTCATAAATTCAAATAAACATAAACATTCAATTTTTTTTTATTATTTTTAATGTTTTTATGTTTTACTTGATAGAAATTATAATGTCATATTCAATTTATTTGAATTTATATACATAAACATTCAATAGATAATTTAAAAAAAAATCATTTCTTGATCACTCACTCAGCTCTTGACCACTCAGCTCGTAATCACTCATCTCTTGAATTGTTATGTATATAAATTTAAAAAAACATAAACGTTCATTTTTTGTATTATTTTTAATGTTTTTATATTTTACTTGATAGAAAATATAATGACATATTCAATTAAATTTTCAAGAGATAGTTTAAAAAAAGTTCATCTCTTGATCACTCACTCAGATCTTGATCACTCAGCTCATAATCACTCATCTCTTGATCACTCACTCATCTTTTGATCACTCAGCTCATAATCACTCATCTCTTGAATTCTTATGTATATAAATTCAAATAAACATAAACATTCAATTTTTTGTATTATTTTAATGTTTTTATATTTTACTTGATAGAAAATATAATGACATATTCAATTTATTTGAATTTATATACATAAACATTCAAGAGATAATTTAAAAAAGGTTCATCTCTTGATCACTCACTCAGCTCTTAATCACTCATCTCTTGATCACTCAGCTCATAATCACTCATCTTTTGAATTGTTATGTATATAAATTCAAATAAACATAAACATACAATTTTTTTTTATTTTTATATTTTACTTGATAGAAAATAAAATGACATATTCAATTTATATACATAAACTTTGAAGAGATAATTTTTAAAAGAAAATTCCTCTCTTGATCACTCACTCAGCTCATGACCACTCATCTCTTGATAGCTCATGATCACTCATATATTGGTCACTCACTGAGCTCATGACTCCTCATCTCTTGATCACTCACTCAGCTCATGGCCACTCATCTTTTGATCACTCAGCTCATGATCACTCACTCAGCTCATGATTACTCATCTCTTGATCACTCACTCAGCTCTCGGTCACTCATCTCTTGAATATTTATGCATATAAATTCAAATAAATATAAACACCCAAATTTGTTTTTATTATTTTTGATGTTTTTATATTTTACTTGATAGAAAAATATTTGGAATACTCAACTTTAGTTTTATGTCTATAAATATAAAATTTTATAATAGTCAATAAAATTTTAGAAAAAATATTGCACATGTTTATAAAATTTTATATTAGCCAATAATGATTTAAAAAAATATTACACATATATTAACTCAAGTTTTATTGATATGAAATAATTAAAGAACTTATTTGTTGGAATGTTTTTTTTGAAATTATTCATAAATATAACATAACAATTTTTAAAGAAAATATATATATTCATTAATATTTCAATTTTTATAATCAAAATATAAATATAAAATATTTACTTTGTTTTTAATAAAATAAAATAAAAATTTAAAAAGAACCCTAAATTCACCCCCACCCCATCCCACAAAACCCCAACCCCCAACCCCGCCGCCACCACCTTCCCCAGGCCGTCCCGACGGCCTGAGATCACCGGATCCAGGCCGACGAAAACCTGGGGAGAAGTTCCCAGGCCGTCGCCGGCCTGGAGTGAAACTTCCGAGGCCTACGATGGCCTCCGACTTGAGGTCGTCGCAGGTCTCAAGTTTTACTTCCAGGCCGGCGACGGCCTGGGAAATTCTCCCCAGGTCATCGCCGGCCCGAAACCGACGATTCCAGGCTGCCCCGACGGCTTGGGAATGTGGTGGGAGGCGGGGGTGAGGTTTGGTGGGGTAGGGCGGGGTGGGTTGTAGAAGATGAAGTTTTTTATTTTTTTTAATTGAGAGGGTATTATTGTCATTTAGGGGTGCCCGATTTAATTGGTGGGTTCGTACTCATTTACCCCACATTTTATACCATCATACACCTATGTACAATTTTAATAGCTTAATGTACAAATTCCTAAGCATGCCTTATCCTGACTCTTGAGCAGAGTGAGAGTCAGGATAGACTTCCCGAAGTAAGATATGATGAACAAAATCCGGGGAATCCTCCAACTTCATAAAGTCTCTACCAACAAGATGACCATTATTGGCATGCGCGTCCGCCACATTAATCGATGACCTTCTCACATGACAAAAGTGAATATCATGTGACTTCTTCAAGGAAATCCATGCAATCTTCAAGAATATTGTCCGTCTAATGGATAGTCCCTTGAAGTAGCTTTCTTTTACTTGACGAACAATGGCCCTAGAGTCAATCTCCACCTCCATTTTACTTATTCTCCTCTCCTATGTAAACCTAAGACCCTCCGACTCTACCACCAGTTTACTTATTCTCCTCACCCATGCAAACCTGAGACCCTCCCTGAGTGCGAGAAGTTCCGCAAGACTGGTAATTAATGGTGCATATTTCCACCTTACAGCTTAACCAAAAAACCCACTCTCCGTTCCTATTTCTAATCAAAATAGGCGTACAACCTCATATGTATTCAAATTAAACTATCCCTCGTCCGAGCGTTCCTACCTCTGAGAAGGAGCATCCCTAAGTTGAAGGTAACTTTGAAAGTTCTACTGAAGGTCCAAGGCTAATTGTATTATTCTCCCGTATGTTAGCTTGAATCATCCCATATTCTATGGGTCGAAATGCATAGTACTAAAGGGCATGCAACATTGAACCTAAACCATCTAAAATGTAAAAGGGCTTCAGTCAGCTGGTCATATAGATATATTATGTCTAACCATCCCATATTTTATGGGTCGCTCGAAATACACAGAAGTTCTTCTAGTGAACCTATTTTATGTGAATTTGGGCCGATATATATTTATCTATTCAAACAACCATATAAATTTGGTTTGTTTGAATGTTAGTTATATATATTAAACCAATTCAGTTTCCACTATTTTGTATTCTTGTTAAAAAATTTAGGTTATATTTTGTATTCTTGCTAAAACATAAAAGTGCATGTAGGTTATACTGTGTGTACTTAATTGCATGGATTTTTTTTTTTGTAAATTAGAGTAAAATTAAATTTATTATGTCGTAAATAAGCACGATAAATGACTTATATTCAATTATTTTATGAAATTAATTATTACTAAAATTACTATTTTTTAAAAATAAAAAAATGATGGCTTTTAATTGTAGTAATAAAATATAAAATTATGACTTATTGAGGTCTTGTAAAATTTATTCTAAACTAAGAGTATAATAATATTATTTGGTTCATTCCATAAAGTAGTTTTCATGTTAAGTTTACCAGTTATTCACTGATGACGATTTCATCTTCTTCTTTTTTACAAAGTTCGCCCGAATTTTTATCGATTTAACTAGCATTTTTTTTTACTGATTTCACCCGCTTTTTCTCCAACTTCACCCGAATTCAATGGATTCATTTGTTTTCACTGTTTAATATTTTATTCTATCTGTTAATATTTTTTTTAGCAATTTACCCATTTTTTCAATTGGTTATAACATTTTTTTTATTGTTTTTCTGTTGTCGTCGATTTCTTTTTTATTATTTTTCCAGTTTTAATCATATTTCTACTTATTTTTGTCGGTTAAACTCTTTTTTTAGTACAATAGAACAAAGAAAAGAAATTAAACTCTACAATACTACAAAAATAAAACTACTGCAAATCATCAATGAGAAGTTAGACAACACCCTTTGGGGAGGGGGGAGGGCCGGAGGGGTTGGATGTTATGTCCATTTCTAGTGAGTGCATTCGTGCATTCATTACCACTTCTCCTTGTATGAGATATTATACTTTTTCAAGGCATTTCAATGAGCCGTCTACAATCTTCTGTGATCCTATCCAATGAGTGGGTCTCCGCATTCGCTTCCGTAATGAGTTTGATTATAGCATTGGAATCCACCTCAATTGATTAGAAGATGAGGGTTAAACTCCTTTTTTAATCGATTTCACTCGTTTTTACCAATTTAACCCATTTTCACCTATTTCACATGTTTTTTCACTGATTCCACGTGTTATTCACCTGAACTTTTTATTTATTAAAAATGTTTTCACCTGCTTTACGCTTTTTTTATCGCTTTTACCCTTGTTTCACTAATTTTACGAGTCTTTCATAGGATTTCACCGATTTTGTCCTTTTTTTTATACAAATTTTCATTGATTTCACATGCCTTCACCGATTTTATCTGTTTTTCTATGTCACATGTTTTTCACATGTTTAACTATTTTAATCAAATTTTCACAAATTTTACCAGAATTTACATCGATTTTAAATTTATTTACCAATTTCACATGATTTTGTTTTCCCTTCTGATATAGGCCCTCATATAGTATAGGTATGATATAGATTAATATTTATGATATAGTTAAAAGTCATGAAATATTGGCCTACTTTTCTCTTTCATTATTATTGTGTACAAAAGATATAATATAATGTTCATAGATTAGTATACAATCTTAACTGCAGCAATATTCATTTTAATATTCAGCACTATTAATAAATATATGATAAATTGATAATTTTTTAGACTAAATATCCCACATTGATTGAGAACAATAGTTAAGTCCACCTTATAAGATTTTGGGCAATCCTCACCTTAAAAGCTAGCTTTTGAGGCTGAGTTAGGCCGAAGCCATGTAAGTGGACTTAGCTTAATCCATGTGGTGAATTCGAAGATGGTATCAGAGTCGAGGTTGAAATTTGATCACCTCATTTCGTGATGGGCTCTTCCTTGCGCATGATGAGTTTTATTTTTCACCCACACGGTCTGGGAAATTCATTTTTGGGGATCCACACGGCCTGGGCAAATCTGCATGTTGGACCCTTACCCACATGTCAATAATTCTCAAATATTGGACTTTAATATGTTACGTGTTGGTCTTGTTTCACCCACACATATGGGCGCTCACACTTGAAGGGAGAATATTGAGACTAAATGTCCCACATTGATTGAAACAATAGTTAAGAGCCGTGTAAGTGGACTAAGCTCAATACATGTGGTGAATTCTAACAATAATAATTAAATTTTGTACTAACCCCAACTACATACTATATTGAATAATCGATTGACCATATAATTTATTCAATATTGTAAAACATATTCACAGTATCGGTAGTAGCGGACTAGCGGTGGTGGCGCATCTAGCTACTGTTCTGTGTATGAGGGCCTCCATACGATTGTCATGAGACAAAATATCAGACAATTGGTCTGTGTTGATGACTAGCTTCACTTTCCAAACACCCTCTGGCCCACTAATCGACTTCTTGTACCTTTTTGGAAAATAATTAACATGATCGGAATCGGATGATGATGTTGATCTCTTCATGAAAGTGTCTACCGACATCCTGTACGGCATCGTATGGACGAGGATATTCATGTTTCTATTTTTCATGTTGTGGTCGAGGAGGAGGGGAGAAGATAGTAATATTGACCTAGACGAAGTTGTTCATTGTGGAGGAGATATGGGGCGAGATGCGGGGCTTAGTGTCCTGGGAATTCTGCGATGATGGGGGCATAGAATTCCATTATTATGTTTCCGTTGGATATTTCAAATTTCACCATTTCCACCTCCAAATTTCCAAATCCTTTCATCACGCAATTCCCCATTAATTATTATAATTGAAATTTACTATCTACTACTAGTATTGTATTTTTTTTATACAGATCGATCGATAATTTAAATGTAGTAGTAGCTAGCTAGGTAGTAAATTAAACTCGACAATGAAATATAGTACGTACTATTATGTAGGTAATGGGTGAATGAATGGGATTATGTCGGTGGGGTGAGGGTGTGCTACTAGTTTGTAAGGTCCGCCGGCCAAGTAAACAATAATTAATATTGTACGAACTCTCATTCCTAGTTCTTTTTACCTCTCATCAATATATAATTATATACTAGTACTATAGTAATAGTAAATGCTAATTCCTCATAAGACTTTTCTTTGAAAATAATAATAATAATAATAATAATAATAAAACAGATCCATTTGTTAATCAAAGTAAGGGCATGTAATTAATGCTATCTCCAATGGAGATAGTTGGGGATGGATGGGGGAGGGGCTGCGTGGTCGGCACTTCGACGGTCTCCAGTGGGCGGGATTGGCGCCACCGGGGTGGGCACGGGCAGCGATCGGGGCTCGGGTGGGCGATCGCGCCCCTCT
Organism: Penstemon barbatus; assembly: GCA_003313485.2. Classification (NCBI taxonomy): domain Eukaryota; kingdom Viridiplantae; phylum Streptophyta; class Magnoliopsida; order Lamiales; family Plantaginaceae; genus Penstemon; species Penstemon barbatus. The sequence continues at coordinate 71,446,360 of CM064880.1, forward strand.
TTAAGTCAGGGGACGCCAAGTGGCGTTCCCTGAATGGTTCTTTTTTTAAAATTTCTTTATAAATTATTTTTTTAATGTTTTTAAATAGGAAAAAATTAGTTATTTAAATAAATATTTAATAAAGTTAAAATTTCCTCCTAAATTAAATTAAATTTGTAGAATCGATGTTTTTTAATAAATTTTTTGTATATTTATTGTATATATAATAATATTTAATAAATATATGTAGTCACCAATGTTTTATTAATTTTTAATATAATAAAATTTAATTTTTTAAAATTAAAATCATTAATAATTTATTAGAATTGTAATGGACAAATCATTAATAAATAAATTCAACATTTTATTTTAATTGTTTTTCTTGTAATTAAAAATTTATTCATTTAATTACAATATTGGTGGTGACTATACATTTTTAAAAATATCGAATTAGTTAAAAATATAATTAAACACTTATACAAACAATTTAAATTAATACTTAAATAATAAAATATTTAAATGCATTCTAAAATTAACAAGATAAGTAAATTCAAACAATTATATTCATTGTTAACCGTATTTTGTATACACAGGGGTTATTAACTCTTTCTGAAGTTTACGATTGGTTTCTTTGGAGCTTATTGCTTCATGACGCATTATATAGTTATCTAAAATTTGTTTTCTTGGTACCGGATTTTCCAACGTTACTCCGTCACATGGATAAATTTAGCGCGTGCTCTACAAGACGTGCTCATGTCAGTATCATCATTGTCGGAGTCATCATCATTGTATTCGTCACGAACGTCCTCTATTAATGTAAATTTGTAGAATTGATGTTTTTTAATAAAAAAATTTGTATATTTTTTGTATATATACTAATTAAATATATGTAGTCACCAAATTCTTTTATTGTTAATATAATAAAATTTTTATTTTATTTTAAATTAAAATCATTAATAATTTATTAGAATTGTAATTAAATTTCTTTATGGACAAATCATTAATAATTAATTCAATATTTTATTTTAATTTTTTTTTGTAATTAAAAATGTATTCATTTAATTACAATATTGGTGATGACTATATAAAAATATTGATTTAGTTAAAAATATAATTAAACACTTATACAAACAATTTAAATTAATACTTAAATAATAAAATATTTAAATACATACTAAAATTAACAAGAAAAGTAAATTCAAACAATTATATTCATTGTTAACCGTATTTTGCATACAAATGGGCTATTAACCATTTTCTGAAGTCTACAATTGGTTTCTTTGGAGCGTATTGCTTCATGACGCATTATATAATTATCCAAAATTTGTTTTCTTGGTACTGGATTTTCCAACGTTACTCCGTCACATGGATAAATTTTATCGCGTGCTCTACGAGACGTGCTCATGTCAGTATCATCATCGTCGGAGTCATTGTCATTGTATTCGTCACGTTCGTCCTCCACAATCATATTGTGAAGTATTATGCAAGTTAACATGATGTTGGATAAATCCTTCGTATGCCATTCCCTGTCGGGTTGATTTACGATTGCGAACCGAGCTTGGACAAATCTTGCATAATTCATATTATTTATCAATTTTAATTTTATGATTATTTACTCTATTTAATTTTAATATTTAAAATTATTAATAATTTAATTATATTAACAAAATAATAATAATTATTATTATTATTATAATATTAATATAAAAAACAAAATTAAAACTAGAAGTATTGGTGATAATGGCCAAGGGAATCCATTTCGGAGCTCTGCCATTGAAGACGACCGGCAAGGCTCGGGGTGGGGGCAGAGGCATCTCCACGACTCCGGAGCCTCCCCCACCCACAATTGGAGATGGCATAATTGTCGTACCAAAACGTACAACCCTGTTCAACTTTCATCAACCTTGCTAGTCTTATTTTGGTAGCACTAGTTTTACGGTCTTTTAACAGCCCAACCTAAATTATAGGAAATAGTGGGTTTACATGTTCAAGTTAGTTATTTTTTATTAATAAGATTGGCACTATAATATTCGTACTTAATAAAAAGACCTATACATATCTACTTGACGTAATAATATTTTTAAAACACAAGTTCTTTGTAATATATAAATATAATAACACCATTTTCGAATACTTGAGCAATATATTCTCAAGTTTAATTTTTTTTTATTGAATTTGAGATTGTGATTGAATTAACCATAAATCTTAAATGAATCGAATTTAAACGAGTTGTAATCTTGTAGAACACGAGTTGAAAATCAAATTTATTAGTAAATTTTTTAATGTGTGCTTACATTTTTAGTTTATAGTCGATGTTGAAATGTCAATAGAACTTCTAAAACAATGAGACAGTGAATATGGTACAAATTCACTTTCATTTGTAAGAATTTTTAACATTTGTAAATTATAGAAACATAGTCGAAATGTCGGATATATATAACATAATAACAAAATCAAATATAGGGGTAAAGATACATACATGTTTAATAAAAAAACATTTTGAGTTAAAGATATTGTGGGAATGAAAATTACAAGAGATCTTAACAAAACAAAATTGGGAGGGGGGAGGAAGAGGGGGGAATTGCATATAAAACAAGTTGTCCAAACTATTTTCACAAAGCAAAATTTCTTCAGCCAATTATAAGTGGACTCGAACTTATTATTTAAGATTTTTGGGAGTGAAAATTGCAATAGAAACTTTGAAATCGGGTACACAAGTTACCCACACTATTTTCACACAACAAACTGTTTCCAGCCAATTAAATCGGACTGTAAGTGGGTTGTACCATATAGAACTGCCATATTGATATATTTTTTTTATATATAACCCAGGTGTCCAAGCTTACAGTAGACTAATCCTGGACCCTCAGAACCCTGAAGGATGTAAATCGCAGAATGTGCCTCCACCAAGCCTCGGGATCCCACCATACTGTTGTACACTCTGCGCACAAATGGGTCTTCACCACAAATGACCCTTAGACAGACCCATGAAAATGCTTCCATCCAAGTTTCAAATGGGATTCGAACCCCCACCCTTGCCGCTGGAGCAAGCCTTATGAATTGTTGGTCGACCGGTCATAAAATGGAAATCCTATTTTCCTATTTATATATATTACTTTAGTTGTCTACCTTAAGTGGCTTCATTCGTCTTTGCGGTAGCCCTTTTTAGGTCGCTCCTTCAGCGTGCGTGGCAAATAATGTAGTGGTATGCTCTAATACCAATTGTTATGTAACTGGGGGAACCACACCCCAAAAGTTAGCAATTAAAGCTGGAGAGATCATTATCATATAAACCTCATATGGGATAAAATCTCATACTACCAATATGAGATAAAGTCTTATACTTTTCAACTATGCTCATTACACTTTAGGGCACAACCACACAATCAAAAGAGAAAAAGAGAGCCCTCGGGGTTGACCAACAATTCATAAGGCTTGCTCCAGCGACAAGGGTGGGGGATTGAATCTCATTTGGAACTTGGATGGAAGCATTTTCGTGAGTCTGTCTAAGGGTCATTTGTGGTCAAGACCCCTTTGTGAGCAGAGTGTGCAGCAGTATGATGGAATCCCGAGGCTTGGTGGAGGTACATCCCGCGATTTACATTCTTCAGGACTTTAGGACAAGGATTCCGAGGATACAAGATTAGTCTATTATAAGGTTGGATCGAAATAAAAGTGATGAAGAGAATATGAGACGTTTGGTTAATATTATTAGGTTCATAGGTTAACATTTTACTTCCAATTTCCTAAAGCCTTTTCTTTTTTTGTGTGAGAGATTCATGATGAAGAGCTTACACGTGGCGGGACATCTATGGCTACTTTGCTAGAAAAATAAAAGTGATGAAGAGAATATGAGACGTTTGGTTAATATTATTAGGTTCATGCGTTAACATTTTACTTCCAATTTCCTAAAGCCTTTTCTTTTTTTGTGTGAGGGATTCATGATGAAGAGCTTACACGTGGCGGGACATCTATGGCTACTTTGCTAGAATAGCTCCTCTTGTCTCTATCATTTCTTCATCTCATCATTTCTTCATCTCATGTACCCATGTTGGATGTTGCGCCAAAATCAATATCAAAATATAAAAGTTTGTTTATTTCAAACTATTATGATATGGATCAAAACGGATTGCCTATATAGCCGGACCCAGGCCCAATTTAATTTCATGCTATGGAGTTACTGAATTTTGAATGTTTTCCCTTCAGTTTGGTCAAGCCCAAATTATAAAGTTTCTCTACAGCTCACTTGATTATTAATTATTAGCCCAGCTAGCTCCCAAGTACTGCAACAACAGAACTTGTTGAAATAACAGAGAGCTCTTTTTTCAACTCAGAAACAGAATTTGAAGCTTTGAAAAAATCTCCACTGATCATTAATAAATAAACAAAATACAAATAGAAAAGGAGATAACAAAATATTTCTCCGAACTTGCTGTGTAGTGTATGTTTTGCAGCAATATTTTCTTTAAGAATAAAAAAATACCGGACAATATACAAACAAAACCAGCAATCAACCACAAAACAAAACTAACATTTATAAAATGAAACATTGGCAATTTTGAAGAAGTCCAAAGCTCAACCGGCAGCTCTATGTCCGCGGAGCATGGATTATTGAGCTAGTCCTCATCATTCCAGACCAGCAATTAAACTAGATTTGTAATTGAGTATTTATCATTTTGAATACAAGTAAAACGAACGATCGATCGATCAATAGAAGGGGATGCATGATACAACAATGATTGCTTATAAATAACACTGTCATAATATAGTTTCTCATTTTGTTTTCTGGAGTTCTGAATTTTGAATGAAGGAAACAAAAAAGGTCCGTAGAGATTGGACGCAAGAAGAGTATGGAAGTTCATTAGACATTAAATTGCAAATTCTGCTGATTTAAATTTTTAACAATACCAAAAGGAAGACAACTCATATGTTCTGATTTCAAAAGTAAAGGGCCCAACCGGGTTCGAACCGGTGACCTCTTGATCTGCAGTCAAATGCTCTACCACTGAGCTATGGACCCTTTGTGCTCCATATTATCCTAGTTAAGTACTTGACAGAATAAAAATTGTATTCTCTACACTTTTTGAGAAAATTATATGAATGAAAAAAAAAAAATGTTTTGGCAGCTAAAAATGGAGAGAGTAGCAAGTTACTAGTAATTCAATGGTATATTTCATTTAACAAGCCATTATTTATTTGTAGTTAGAAGTTGTTGGGCGACCTACCTCCCTTTCTCCGTCACAAGAAAATAAAATTGGAAAATAAAGCAAAAAAAGATTAACCGAAGGCAAAAAATAAATAAAAGACGCCAACTCTCTTGACGGTTATTTCCATTGCCACACACTCTCGTAAGCTCCGCCCCTCTGCCTTTTCTCACGTCTTTTTATTTTAATAAGTTTCCTTGTTTCCCCTTCTTCATTTCATTCATACCCTAAATCTCGCTTCTTTCAATAAAAAATTCAAACATCCATTTGGTTCTTTTTATCTCTCGCAAAATGGCGTGTTCAGCCACTTCCAAAATCCTCCAGCCTCTCTCAATCAGATCTGCCGAAAAGTCCCAATCTTGCAGTAAACTGCTGAGCCCCTCTTCTTTTCTTGGATCCACGCCTCTACCCAAGAAGCTATTTTCTGTTAACAAGACCATCTCGCCTCTCGCACGCCGATCTGCCACCATCGTCGCAGTCTCATCCGATGTCGTCAAGGAGAAGAAGCTCAAGTCCACCCAAAATCTGGTATCTTTTTTTTACATTACCCAATTTCACTCGTTTATTTTTATTCTCGTAGCTGCTGCTGCATTATGTTTTCTGTTCTGTAATGAAATTATCAGCATATTATGATTGAATTGCCGAATTTTGCTTTATCCCCTTTTTCAGTTGATTACGAAAGAAGAGGGCTTGGTATTGTATGAGGACATGTATTTGGGTAGAGCCTTTGAGGACATGTGTGCCCAGATGTATTATAGAGGCAAAATGTTTGGATTTGTTCACTTGTACAATGGTCAAGAAGCTGTATCCACGGGCTTCATCAAGCTCCTGAAGAAAGAAGACTGTGTGGTTAGTACTTACCGCGATCATGTCCATGCATTGAGCAAAGGGGTCCCAGCTCGCCAGGTCATGAGCGAGCTCTTTGGCAAGACCACTGGATGCTGCAGAGGCCAGGGTGGCTCGATGCACATGTTCTCCAAGGAGCACAATGTTCTTGGTGGCTTTGCTTTCATTGGTGAGGGCATTCCTGTTGCAACTGGGGCTGCCTTCACTAGCAAGTACAAGAGGGAGGTTTTTAAGGAGGATTGTGACGAGGTTACCTTAGCATTTTTTGGAGATGGGACTTGTAACAATGGCCAGTTCTTTGAATGCTTGAACATGGCTGCATTGTGGAAGCTTCCCATTGTGTTTGTTGTCGAGAACAATTTGTGGGCGATTGGGATGTCGCATTTGAGGTCCACATCTGATCCCCAGATTTGGAAGAAAGGTCCTGCATTTGGGATGCCTGGAGTTCATGTTGATGGTATGGATGTCTTGAAGGTAAGGGAGGTTGCAAAGGAAGCTGTTTCCAGGGCTAGAAGAGGTGAAGGTCCGACTTTGGTTGAATGTGAGACCTATAGGTTCAGGGGACACTCTTTGGCTGACCCTGATGAGTTGCGTGACCCTGGTGAGCATTTTGCATTCACATTTATTTGCCTTTTATAGTTTCATTGATTTCAATCCCTAACTAAAATTTGAGGTTTGCTTTGTCAGCTGAGAAGGCTCACTATGCAACAAGAGATCCCATAACTGCATTGAAGAAATATGTAATTGAAAACAAATTGGCTAGTGAAGCAGAGTTGAAGGCCATAGAGAAGAAGATAGATGAGGAGATTGAAGAAGCTGTTGAGTTTGCTGATAAAAGCCCTGTCCCGGATCGTAGTCAGCTGCTGGAGAACGTATTTGCAGATCCCAAAGGGTTTGGAATTGGACCTGATGGCAAGTACAGGTGTGAGGATCCTAAATTTACTCAAGGCACTGCTCAGGTCTAATAACCCCCCTCAATTTACTGAAAGATTGCTTAATTTAGTATTTAATGATTCTCAAAATGTACCTAGTGTGAGGAGGTGTTGTCTAGGAATTTTAATATTTCAACATTTTGGGGCTTCTGTCTGTCTGTCTGTCTGTGTGTCTATCTATATGGTTTACATTATTGTTACTGGAGGACACCTTTTGATATTGCAATCCTGGCACTGTTTTTCTAATTTGTTTCAACAAACCAATATATAGTAAGTAGCCCAGCTCTCAGTGGAGACTTAATTTAGAGTTTTTGGCTGGTAATGCTTTCAAATTTTCTGATGAGAGTATTTACTGTGTTGTAAACAAAGAGAATACCCTATCTAGATACAGACTTTGGAGTAAAACAACAATGACGGATCCATACAATTCTACCGTCTTTGATTTCTTTTACAGTCTCTTCATATAGAATATCCTGTCTAGTTAAGTTTTTTTGATATGTTGGAAGATACCATTATTGTCAAACCCAATTTCTATATTGCATTTGCGTACAAGCAGCTGAATAGTTATTCATTCTACCTAATCCCATCAGACCCAAGTTCAGTAGATCATGGTAAATGCGATATCCTCATCGCGTTTTGCCAATATAGGCTGTTAGAAAGACTTGGTAATATCGTTTTATAGTTCCATAGGCTAAATTTCGCATACCTCTTTCTTGATATTTGGTGTGTTTGAGAGGAAATGATGGAGGTAATAACCTTGAACTTCAATATTTGCTGCACCGATATAGATTCGTATTCGTAAGGAAGTAATTCACCCTCTGTAAAGAGTAAAGCAATTTCACAACTATAATAGATATATATTAAAGGTCAATGTATTATGAAACAAAAGCATGCTATTCATGCCTTAGGTTGGTAACATCAAACACATTCCAACTCCAACGAAAAAATAATCAGATCAGCAATGTATACTCATATAAATACCAGGAGATATCACAAAGCATATTTCAGTGTCATCTTATATCAAACCATGAAATATCACAGGCTCGTAAACATAACACTTTTCCTTGATCACTGCACCTCAAAGTCTCCAATCGAATCCGAAGCTTCAAATCACATGAGGCAACAGTGTTTTGTATTCTAATCAAAAAACTTGACAGGAAATCCGATTTTCTGAAGAATTTGTGCGTACGTCCTTGCAGAATCTTCGTGAAGAAATCAAACCTGGATACCTGTGCGAAATTCTGAAACACAGGTTCTCTGTTGAAATGTAAACTTACCATCCGGAACCGGCTGAGCGTTTTTTTATTTTTATGAGTAAATGATTATGATTAAACATTATAAAACGAAATAGAGTCGGTTAATACAAACAAATCAGAAGGGAAAGGGGAACGGGACCTTTCCAAACAAAGCTCCCCCACTTGGCAAGATTATGAGACGAATCAGGCAATGAATATTAAATTTGACCTATTTCCACTCACTTATACAAAGCTTCATAGGGATGGGCCTGTTTGTTTGGTGTTTCCCAAAAAAAAAATCGTGTTTGAGAATGCCAAACAAACATGTTTTTTATTTTCTAAAATAATTTTTTCATCTCTTAATTTTTTCAAAATACTCTTTCAAAATCCAAACAATTTTCTTATCTCTAAACAAAATTTATACATACTCTACTCACCAACAGGTGATTGGTCTAATGAAAGAGACTAATCACTACAAAATAGCGGACTCGGATTCGAATCCCTGTTGGGAGAAGTTCCCACTTTATGTGTCCGACACGCCTCGAAAGGGATTAAACCCTTGGGAAACCCAAAAAAAAAATTACATACTATACTCTGATTTGACATAAAGTAACATATCTCTTACACAATTTAACTCACCTACAACCTAACTCTTCCAAAAAAAACCTACACCTACTTTATTTCTCAAACCACTCTCTCAAAACTCAAACAAACAACATTACGCACATCGAAATTATTTCACAAACCTCCACTACTCTCCCAAGCTACTTTCCCAAACACCAAACAAACAGACCCATTAAATTTGTGATAGAAGATCATTCATACCTATTTAGGAGTATTATTTTATTACAAAAAGAACATAAACAACTCATGATTAGTACATTTCCCGTTAGTTGCTCCCTTCAATTTTACAAAATTTTGAATATACTTCAATAAAAAAAAAAAGAAAAAAGAAAAAAGAAAAAAATGGCGAGACACAAAGTTTAAAAAAGAAAATAATGATATATTATTAACTACAGTTTAAGAGCAGCTATTGCTTCAGGTTTGAAATCAACTCGGAGACCCAGTACTCTTCTAACCTCAGCTGGAGTTAGTCTCCAGGTCATAGGCCCTGAGTTCTCTCCCCAGAAGTCCAAAATCTCAGATACTTTTTCCAAGTTTAGGATAGTAGCCATCTGGGTTAGACGAGAAAACTTGTCTCTAACAGTCCTCTGGGTCATACTTGAAAAATGACTAACCAATGTCCTTGTGTCTCTGTCAAGCTGAAGACCTCCAAGTTGACTGAAACTTTTTTGCATCATGATGACTTCAAGCCTTTTTACAATGAAGTCAATAACAAGATGAACAAATGAATCATAATTGCTGGCTGTCATTAGTGGCTGAAGCCATGCCACATTGTTCTCAACAGCATGAAGAAGCCTTTGCACCCATGGGTCGTTCACCTCATTGTCTGCATATTCTGCTTCAGAAAGTTCATAGCTGATGGTAGCCACAGTATCTAAAACGGGTCTAATCCGGGGTGTTACCGTGGCCACAAGTTGCTCCAATCCAACATTTAGTGCCTTCCTGAAATTGCTGCTCATTTCATTCAGTTCAGATAAGCAAGACTTGACTCTCTCTCTATCTGTTGGTGTAGGAAATGCCTGATGCAATGAAATGGATTCAGTCAACTACAACAATTATGAATAAAATATTGGGAAAACATAGAAATGGGACTTCCCCTGTCCTCAGTTCTTTACAGACATCCTTATTTATATGAGAATAAGCATTCATGCACATCCCTTTAAAAACATATTTACCACAAAAACCCATTTCATGCCGTAGAAAGAAAAACACAATTCATTAGAGAAGTTATCAATTGGTTGTAATCTTGAGATCATCTACGATCCGGAAGGCGAAACCCAGAATATAAGACTCAGTTTAGCAGGAGATATTATTTGCCAACTAAAACAGCATATATACACCTTAATAGCAGAATCAATGCAAATATAACTTGAACTACTAAACTAGTCCCTATGGATAATAATCATCTTGGACAAAACTCCCACGGTAATAATTACCTAAAAATCTTACTAACTCCCAAAACAAATCCAATGGATACTAAACAAACAGAAACAACTCTACTATAAAACAGGAAATATTGCCTTTAGTGGATTTGTGGAAGTCATGGGGTGGTTATGGAGGGGCTTCGACCACTGCTTTAGGAAATTTCTGCCTTCCTTGGGAGTAAGTAAACAGAGGTGGATCTGTATCATTGCATCCCCCTTGGAAATTTGCGTTGAGGAAATAAACCGATCAGCAAGGTCATAATTCTCCCAGGTAGCTTCCTTCTTCAGGAAGGTGATTTGCCCATTTAACCAACAACTAAACTACAAAGTACGGACACCGCCTTCTTTTGCCCAACAATGAGTTAACACTTCGGCAGGGTAAGATTGATTCCCCAACCAGGAGTAATGGGAAGTGGAATTGGTGGAAAGGGTGGAACAAGTCAAATGATTTTGTAAGGCCCGATAATCAAGGAGAAATTTGTTCAAACTATCTGTTAGCGAGAAACTGTTGGAGATAGGTTGACACGTAAAAATAATGGATCGCCCATGAAATTCAGCTAGCTTCTCTTTGGATCAGCATTCACTTTCATTTGTGATTGAGTTTTCAAGAGTTCAGCTCGTAAGATTTTCAGCATCTCATCAAGAGCGGTTAGCTATTCTTCAAGTTTTGGCTACTGGAGCATAATTAAAACCCCATGAGGGTTACAAAATATGGTATATCACAATCAAATCCTGTTGAAAGAAATCTTGAAGAATCAGAAGAGATCAAAGAAGAAAAAGAAGATGGGAAGGAGACCCCGTATGGAGACCAAGGACCGGTACTCATTGTTCATAGATGTCTGCAAGGGTTAGGGAACAACACCTTTCGTACAAGATTACCTCTCTTAGCAAGGAGTGTGATGTGGTTATAGTGGGAGTTCCTATTTATGTTGAATCTGAAGTCGTCGAGGAGTTTATTCTTAGTGATCATGGTAAATCGTAGCTGGATCGTCATAGCTTAGATACAAATTACGTGCCATGTAATGGAACATTCAACTCATCCTACGGTTCTCATGACAAACCGATGATGTATCATGGCAAGATCAAACTCTTAACCGCGAGTTTCAAGATGAGATATCAAGAGGAATTTAGTTGATGTGTCACCTTAGTGAGAAATAGTCAACATGATATTTATTTTGTTATTGATGCATCTTATCTCTATGAAACTCATTTCTATTTAGAGTGTCAATAACCAGATTTTCTTATTGAGTTAGCAAACTTCCTCTTTACAATCATGGAAAATTGATCAAGATTCTAGAAAGAATATAATCTTATCGAGGAAGACTGATGTGTCCTCAGCAATTGGAGTATATATATCCTAACAAGATCATACAAGTTGGTCTTATGCTAATGGTATTAAAGGTTTGTGCTTCAGCTACTTCTTATTTTATCGATCTCTCTCCCTATTTTGATGAAGAAGATGATGAAAACTCAAAGACGAGTTGTGTGCAGGGAAGCCCCTGATGCGGGAACATTAACATCCATTCCACCATCCAAACTACCCAACAATCCATGAGTGAAGTTGAAGAGGTAAGTAAGTCAAAAGTTCAGAATTTTCAGACAACTTCATATGAATTTTTGTATTGCACCGGAATGAGTAAGGGGATGGATTTAACCAGGTTGGAAACTCTTCAAGTCTACTTACCAATGCTTCAAACAGTTTGTGATTTTGAGTTTCCTAGAACAAGTTATGACAATTCTATATTTCTTCTTCTACCACGCGATAGGTCAGAAAAAGTATTAGCTGGCGCGGAGAAGGAAAGGCCAATCAATGTGTCAAAACAGTCAAAAGGGAGTTCATCTACAGGTTCAATCACCTTTAGGTAATTTCCCCCTTCTTCGGGAGTAAGTTAGCAGAGGTGGATTTGTATCATAACTCCATAAAAAACCTTCCAAAGCATGTATTCTTTACTACTAAAACTTGTTTTCAACAAATCCTGGAGTAATTTTGAGACCATATATAATACTAATAATAAAGAAAAAGAACTGAAAATGCATTTTTTTTACTTTTGTGTAGACAGAGGCTTGGGATTTAAAATTGGAGTTTGGGTGGTTGGGAAAAAAACACTCACAAACATTGATGAATAGTGCCATTTTAGGTAAGTAAAATTTGAATTTAGCCTCTTATGCATTGGAAATGGTCTTAGAAAATGAGAATCTTGGGGAAACTATTATCCAAGCAGGAATGTAATTTGAACATCAAGATCATGACTATAATTCTATCTTCTTAACCGTGCTAGCAGTTGATAACTGTATGCAGGGAGAACATGTAAATCCAAGAACCAGGCTAGCTTTTGATAGCAGTGTTTGCATTTAAAGCCACATTTATCACTGAGTAAAAAAAATCTTTCACCATTTCCCAAAGAATTTTGGGTATACTTGGTACTTGGAATACCAATATTCTATATTCTCATAAAACTAATAAAAAAATCAAAAATTAGAAGGATATATTAAAGTTAATTATAAAGTGTACCTCTGAGCATTGCTCTTCAATCTCATGACACAGTTTCAAGGCATACTCGCTACTGACATCCATGTTGTTTAAGGCTGTGGCAATATCCGTGCCAGTCTTTTGCACTCCAACGCCACCCAAAAACAGCTTTGCTCCGAGATTAGGCTCCCTCATTTTCTGCTGCAATGCCTCACTATACTCAGCCGCCAATAAACTCACAGCACTACTGAGTATAGCAATCACTGAATTGATATTGGAGGTAGAAATTGCCCTGCGACAGCAACTCTGCAACACATAAAATACGTCATCCACCATGGACGTGGTAAGACTATCGAGCACGTGCTCATCAATCTGGATGGCTTTCCTCACATTTTCAACCATAAAGAACCCTTCCAAAATGACGTAGTAGCCGGTAATGTCCTGGGCAACTTTACTGAAATTTCCACTTCTAAAAGCTTTAGTGGCTCGGGGGCCTAATTCCGGATCCACTGAAGTAAGGCTCCTTATCTTTGACACCATGTACTCTGTGTAATCCTCACCAAGCTGTGTGAGGGAAAGGATCTCCTCTAGATAAAGCTCAATCTCTCTAGGGTCAGGCCCCTCCACCCCCCCAACGGAGAGCAAATTGCTCTTGTATGAATTGATTTCCGAAGTCAAATTGGACAGTTTCCTATATTCCATGTATTTTTTCAAAATAATTGAGCCCCGGGAATCACATTCCTCCTGGAGCTCGCAGATTGCATAAACAATACCATCCTCCCCACACAAATCCCTCAGTATGTCGTTATTTTCCTCAACAGCCAAGACAATGTCCTTAAACAGATTGGTGAGGCAACCCACAAAATTCACCTGACTAGTTTTATTATAATTACTACTACTATTAGGTTGTTGCTGCTCCAGAAGTTCCAGCAGTTGCTCGAATTCCATTCTGGATCTCATAGAAATAACCTTTTTCAAATAAGAAACGTAAACCTGCAAGCCTTCCTCTTCGAGACCCAGAGGCGTGTAGAGCTTGACGAAGCGGAGAATGGCGGGATGATCCCGCTGATCCACGGCGGCGGAGAGCCTCTTCCTGGCAATGCCTTCCAACTGCCTCTTATAGGAGAGGAGCTGTTCGCGCTGATCGGCGGCGGAGGAGTCCTTGAATTTGGCGTCAATCTGGAGGAAGGTCTGGATGTGAGAGGCGGCGGATTCGAAATCCTCGGCAAGAAGGGATTTGTGGACGCCATCGAGACAGTGAGATCGGTCGACAATGGCGTCGATGCGGAGGAGAGTTTCCTGGACGCGCGATTGAGCGAGATCAAGGTGGCGGACCTTGGCGGAAACCTGATCGGCGAGGGAGGATGTGGAGGAGACATTGGAGAGCATGTAGGAGGAGTCAGCCTTGACTATGTCCAAAACGTCGGCGGATTTGTGGAGGTTCGAGAGCTGGCGGTCCAAGTCGGTTCGCTGGGAGAGGAGGGTTTCGAGGTCCAGATCTAGAGCTCTCTGGTAGGCTATGCATTGGTGGAGGAGACGCGTCATTGTTCCCACGTCCGTCAGTTTGCGCACCTCTTCTACCGTTTCACACGACCATGTATCGCCGTCCGCCATTGCTGTTTCTTTCTTCTCCGACGGGATGTCACTGTTTTTGGGTTAAACTAAATACTAATACCACTTCTGAATGTTAAGGTGAAATGAACTCCCAAGAATACCCTTCCAAAAACAAAAGCATTTTATTTTTACTCCCTAGAATACCCTTCCAAAAACAAAAGCATTTTATTATTACTCCCAATATGCCAACGGGTATTGATTGACATGTGACTCCAAAAGCGAAACTCGGGTGAATTTGATCCCGGTATGATTTTAGTAATAAGGGCATCTCCATTGAGGAAGTGGGAAGGTGAATCTATTTGAAGAGGGGAAAAAAAATGATGTTTAATGGGTAAAGGGATGAATTTTGGGAGGTGGTTGAGGACCTCTCAACCACCGCCTAGATGTGTGGGGCGGTGGATGAGTGGACCGCCCCACACATCTTCACTTTTGGGGCTGGCAGCCCCTGTTTTCTGTTTTTTTTTTTTTTTCTTTGTTGTAGCCCAGTCCCATATCTTTTTTTTTATTTTTTTTATTTTTTAATGTAAATATTTAAAAATATAATATTTAATATCTTAACATTAATTAATTTTTATTGTTTGTGCATTTTGTACTTTTATAATTTGTAATATTATAATTTTATGTACAATGTTTATAAATTGTTATTATTATTTAGCTCTATTATTATTAATTTTATTAAGTAAGAGTGGAAAAATATGAGAATTATAATTTTGTGGAATAAATAAAGTTACATTGAAATTAAATACGACTTCTAGATTAAAAATAGAATACTGGTTACATAATTTAAATACGATAAATTAAATTAGAAATGACATACCCCTATCAAATATATATTGGAAATATTACACATGACCACCATTTGGACCGTGTGTTAACCACACATGTTCGACTAAGTCGGCTTGAAGTTGGCGATTGACTTCTACTGATCGTATCTGGTGACGCCGGAACATATATTCTTCTAAGGATATATTATTATTATTATTATTATTATTATTATTATTATTATTATTAAATGAATGAGAATTAGAATTAAGTAGAATGTGAAGATTGAAAAAATTAAGTGAGAGTGGGGAAGTTTGAGAATTGGAATTAAATAGAATGTGAAGATTGAGTCACTGAAGATGACTATAAAAAGAGGAGTCTGAAGGGGAAGGGGAGTCTGAGGGAAATGGGAGTCTGAGGGGAATGGGAGTCCATACCCATTGGAGATGGCCTAAGGTAACTTATTCCCTTGGGTGTGTCCGAATTAAAAGAAAAAGGTCATGTTTTCTGGTATTTCTCAAAAATTAATTAATCTTAAAAAAAAAAGGAAACAAACATGTTTCTTATTTTTGGATTTAAAAGAGTTCAGGGGGAAAGTGCAAATCATGAAGTTCATGATGAACAATACAAAAAATTGGAGTTTAGGAAAAATTGCAACTTGACTATAAATTCAGGGGCGAAAATGTGATTTTCTTTAAGAATTACTGTTTGTTTTAATTTTAGAAAACTCAATGAAGAGACGGAAATTTTTTGTAAAGAATTGGTCTATGAGCTTTTCATAGACTTTGTGATCACTGTTTTGAAAATCGGACCGGACCGGCCGGTTGAACCGGTTCAACCGCTAACCGGTTCAACCGCTAACCGGTCATCAATCCAGTCCGGTTCACCCCTAAAAACCAGTTCTTAAATTAACCAGTGTGAACCGGTAAAACCAGTCCCAAAACCGGTAAAACCAGTCCCAAAACCGGTAAAACCAGTGAACCAGTGGTTCACTTAATTTTTTTTTTTAAAATTTAGAGTTTTTTTAGTTATTATTATTTATTTGAACTCTTGTTTAATATTTAATAGGATTACATTTATATATTTTAATTGAAATAACATTCATTATTTTAGTGTTTTAACAATCAATGAGGAACAAAATAATGCAATATTACACTTTTTTTTCACATAAAAAGTACATAGCAATTTTCTCATCATTGTGAATAATATTATTTTTTGTATGAAATTATGCAAATCTCAATTACCATATAAACATCAACTTACAACAATAGAACCCAAATGAATAATCTAAAACTTTGAAAATGAGATGAATTTTTAATTTTGTTTGTCTTGTTTTGAATGTATGTATTTTTTAGGGATACTTGAGATTTATATTTTTGAGATTGATTTTAATGTTTAAGACATTTTGATTATTTGATATTGACAAAGAATGATTTTTTTTTTAATTATAATTGTATTTTAGATAATCTAAAAATATATATATAAATATTATATAATAATAAAGTCACACCGGTTATACCGATCGAACCAGTGGTCGACCCGATCTAACCGATCGAACCAGTAACCAGTAGAGTTTCCGGTTCAATGACCGGTCCGGTTTTAAAAACACTGCTTGTGATTGTAAATGCGCCACATCATACATTTTGATGATGTCATGCTCTCAAAATGTATGATGTGGTGTATTTACTACCACAAAGTCTATAGAAATCTCATAGACCAGGTCTATGCAATAATATCCCATGAAGAGACAAACACAAAGCCTATTTGTTTGGCGTTTTTTAAAATTATTTCATGTTTGAGAAATCTCAAATAAACATATTTTCTGCTTTTTGAAATAAATTTTTCACCTCTCAATTTTCTTAAACTATTCTCTCAAAAATCAAACAAACAACAATTTTATAATTTGTAAACAAAACATATAAAAACTCTACTCTGATTTCACACAAAGTAATTTATATATCTTATACAATTTATCTCACATATCAAACATGATTTGACATTAAGTCTTAAAGATTAAACCTACATAATTTTTCAAAAAAAACATATACCTACTTTATTTCTCAAACCAATATCTCAAAACTCAAACAAATAACATTACGCAAGTCGAAATTATTTCACATATATACACTATTATCCCAAATTATTTTCTCAAAAACCAAACTGATGAGGGAAATCTTGGGTCCTGCTTTTCCTTAATACGGGAGATCGAAGCGGTGCTTATCTCGGAAGTCGAGTTCGAACCTGGTGCATGATTATTATCCGTGCAAGGCAGCCCAAGATCCCAAAGCTACTGTTGGGCCAAGCTCCAAATCCAAAATAATGGGCCGAAGGATTTCTTGTCTGCGGGTAGACCACATGAACCCCATTTTCAGCTATAAATACCCCATGCATTTATGATACTGGACACAGGTTCCCAGGTGCTCTCTCCTCGAAGCTACAGTCTAAAACTGCTCGGATTATAGGTCTGGTTCTATCATATGTATTTCGCCCTCTAGCTTGTACGGCATCCAATAATGCTCGAATAGGGCCTTCGAATTTTTGTACTTGTACTCACTCAATTCGAATACAATTACATTGATTTTTACTTCACTTTATTTATTTAAATACCGTTATCGTAATCATACGTCCCACCCTTGATCGAACTAACGAAACCACGTAAGATCAATTGGCGCCCACCGTGGGGCCTTATTCGAGTATTAGATCGAAATATGCCTACTACGAGGAGGAACACGTATGTTAGAGGAGAGCCTTCCCATGCAGGGGGAGCACAAAATTCTGTTAACAATGAACCTGATAATCTATCACGCGCCGCACAACAACAACCGGAGGCGCCACCGGCAGTTCCACAAGATAACGTTCCAGTACACACAACCATTGGTGACTTAAGATCTATAATAGGCACAATGTGCAGGGAATTCTTGAACAGCGGAAGGGCAGATCAATCACCTGTAGACCAACCAGGGATTCAGGGAAGACCAGAGATACCTTCATCGAACTTGCAGAAGGAAAATGATGTGTCGCATGCCCCATCGACACATCCGCGTCGAGCGGCACCTTCGGAAGCCAATGCCCGGTCCGAAAACCCACCTGCACTAGTGCACGATCTGGAAAATTCTGTTGTAGGGGAAAGTCACGCCGCCGGCGCTGTAAGAAGAAACAAACCAATTAGCAAGAGAATCACTGAATCTGAATTGGAGAAAATAATACAGGAAAGGGTGGCTAAAAAATTGGAAGAGCAGGGCACCATGATAGAGATTCCCTTCACTCATCAAGCTGCCAGGCAAGCAGGGAACTCCCTAACTAGAGGAAACCTACGAGAGAGGGAGATCTCGAATAATATCATGAGATGTTCACCCTTTTGTCGAGAAATACGCGAAGCTCGAAACACAGAAACGGTGCCGACCAGGCTCCCTCGGTATAACGGGACTACCGACCCCGGCGAGCATATTAACAGCTTTGTTAATGTTATGAATTTGTATGGACACTCGGATAATTTCTGCTGCAAGATTATGGTCACCACTTTTGAAGGAATTGCCCTCGATTGGTTCGGAAAGTTACCCCCGAACTCCATATTTTCTTTCGAAGAATTTTGCGATAAGCTGAAGCATCAATTCGCTAGCCAGAGGAAGCCAAGATTGCCAGCGAATCATCTGGGCACTGTGAAACAATTGGAAGGGGAGACGTTGAGGCAATGGCTGGCAAGATTTAGTATTGAGCTCTTGAAAGTGGATACCCCGCAAATTGAATATCTGTCCTCGTTGATGTTCGAGCTGACTAGAAGCACCCAGTTTGGGAATGCGTTATGCAGAAAGCAACCTAAATCTTTCGAACGGATAATGGAAATTGCTGAAAAGTATATGATACAGGAAGAGATGAACAAATTGAAGAGTTCACATCTAGATAAGTCTCATCTCAACAGAAAGCAAGACAGGGCCCCGATCCCAAAACCAAGTGATTATGGAGGATCGAGTAAAGGATCCGTATGGCAGCGAATCAACACTTTTAAACCGCAGATGCCACCCCAAGGACCGGGTTCATATGGACCTCCCTATGATCGAAATCGAGTCCCAAGGCCGGGTAAAATTCAATTTACCGAGCTTAACAGCTCAAAAGAAGAGGTGTTGACCGTATTGGAAGAAGGAAATTTAATTCCGGAAGCCCAGAGAATCGCACAGGCGAGGCCGGGCGCACCCGGATATGACCAATATTGTCGATATCATCGAGCTAGAGGCCACAGTACGGAGAATTGTTATCAATTGAAGGTCGAGATCGAAAAGTTAATCAACCAAGGAAAACTAAAAGAATTTGTTAAGAATGGCAACTACAACAATCGCTACAGATCCCGTAGCCCGAGAAAATTTATCGCTCGGCAGAGGCAGATTCAAGGTCAAGCAGAAGAACAATCGAACGGGGTGATCAACATGATCGCAGGTGGACCGGCGGGTGGAGATAGTAGGAATGCTAGGAAAAGGATTTTAAGGTCAATCAAGACAGGAGTGTCCACAAAAAGGGAAGTTCTGTCTTTGGAGCTTCCATCAATGGAGAATCAAGTCATCAGCTTTAGTGAGGCGGATCGACCCGCTGATGTTAGTTGGGACACGAATGAAGATGATCCAGACTTTTCCATGGTATTAACACTAAGAATCGCAAATTTCGAGGTCAAAAGAGTGCTGATCGATAACGGAAGCTCGGCAAACATAATTTCATCAGAAGCTCTTACGAGAATGAAACTCTGTCATCCATATTTGGATAAGGTAACTACCCCTTTGATCGGTTTCGGGGGGTCGGAGATCACTCCACTCGGGACTATACTTCTGAGCACCACTCTAGGATCAAAACCAAAGAATGTCACGAGAATGATCAAGTTCCTAGTGGTGGATACGCCGTTCGCCTACAATGCCATCCTGGGGAGACCCGCTCTGAATACTTTTAAGGCCATCGTATCCACTTACCATCAGAAGATAAAGTTCCCAACTGAAGGAGGAGTAGGTGAGATGAGGAACGATCAGTACATGGCCTGGGAATGTTATAGTTCGTCCTTGACCATCAAGGAAAAGGTGGAGCCTGAGGTCCCTAACAAAAGAAAATTATCTGAGTTAGTCTCTAACTCCGGAACCCCAATTCCTGATTATGAAAGACTGGATGGAAAGAAAGGGAAGATCGTTGACATGAGTGTACAAGCACCTGATCACAAAAAGGTGAACTTGGTTCCTGGATCTCCAGAAAAATTCACGAAAATAGGAACGGAGCTAAGTGCTTGCATGGAGGCAAAGCTCATCGGATTCTTGCAGAAAAACGTGGATGTCTTCGCATGGAGTTCGGACGACATAGTGGGAATCGACCCGCGAGTGATAACGCATTCCCTGAATACTGACCCGAAGGCAAGACCCGTGAGGCAGAAGAAGCGCAATCACGGACGAGAGAAAGACAAGATAATTAATGCGGAGGTCGATAGGTTGTTAGCGGCAGGGCAAATCAAGGAAATAAAATTCACGGAATGGCTATGCAATGTGGTATTAGTCTCCAAGGGAGAAAAGATCGAGAACAAATGGAGAATGTGCAACGATTTCACTGACTTAAACAAACTATGTCCAAGGGACCCTTACCCTTTGCCTCGAATTGACATGCTCGTAGACTCAACTGCAGGATTTGTATTATTTAGCATGATGGACGCATTTCAAGGATTTTATCAGATCTTCATGAACGAAAGAGATCAGGACAAAACGGCATTTATCACCGAACGAGGGGTGTACTGTTTCATAGTTATGCCTTTCGGTCTAAGGAACGCCGGTGCAACATATCAGAGGCTGGTTAATATGATGTTCAAAGAGTTAATAGGGGAAATCATGGAAGTATATGTAGACGACATGCTCGTAAAGAGTATGTCCGAAGAAGATCATATTAATCATCTCGATCGGTGCTTCAAAATTTTGAGGAAGTATGGATTGAAGTTAAACCCAGCAAAATGCACATTTGGGGTGCGATCGGGAAAATTCCTTGGGTATTTAGTTCATGAAAGGGGAATCGAAGCTAATCCAGAAAAAATCCGAGCAATCACTGACCTCCATCCACCAAGAAAACTTTCGGATGTTCAAAGTTTGATAGGAAAAATTATCTCACTGAACAGATTCATCTCCAGATCCGCTGACAAAAGCTTACCTTTCTTCAAATTGTTGCGTAAATCTAAGAACTTCGAGTGGAACGCTGAATGTGACAAGGCTTTCGAAGAACTGAAAACATACCTGACTTCGACACCCATGCTAGCAAAACCATCCGAAGGGGAACCCCTATATCTGTACATAGCTGTGTCAGAAGAAGCCATTAGCTCGGTTCTGGTCAAGCTAGATAAAGCTGAGCACAAACCAGTTTACTATTTGAGTAAATTGTTGCAAGGGGCCGAGAAGAATTATTTGGAGATTGAAAAATTTGCACTTGCCTTAATTGTGGCAGCCCGGAGATTAAGGCCCTACTTTCAAACATATAAAATCATTGTTTTAACTAACCAGCCATTGAGACAGGTTTTGTCCAAGCCAGAAGCTTCAGGCAGGTTAATAAAATGGGCGGTCGAGCTCAGCCAATTCGAAATTGAATACCGACCACGAATCGCCGTCAAGGCGCAAGTACTAGCTGATTTTGTGCTTGAGTCAACCAACATATCGAGCGGAAAAGAAGAAACAACCCTGGAATTATGTATGGTGGAAGAAGCAAACGATCAGGTTTGGCTGATGCACGTGGACGGATCTTCAACCAAGGAAGGTGGTGGAGCTGGGATCCACTTCCAAGGGCCCAATGCTGAAGACCTGAGCTATGCGATAACCTTGGACTTTGTCGTCACCAACAATGAAGCCGAATATGAAGCATTGATAGCTGGATTAGAGATGGCCATTAAGGCAAAGGTAAAATCAATCATCGTACTAACGGATTCGGAACTTGTTCACAGGCAGGTAAAAGGCACTTACGAGGCCAGAGAATTCAACATGATTAAATATCTGAACAAGGCGAAGAAGTTGATCTCGGAGTTCGATAAGTTTGACATTCAACCGATACCAAGAGAAGAGAATCTCTGGGCAGATATATTGTCAAAATTTACAGGACTGGCCAACGGAAAGACGGAAAGAACAATCACTTGGCTGCTATCGAATATGTCCGCCATCGAGTTAGACGCAGCCCCTGCTGTTGATGTTATGGAAATCGAAGAGCCAAGTAGATCGTGGAGTGACCCTCTTATCACCTATCTTAAGGATGGAAAACTTCCGGATGATGCAAATGAGGCTCGGAGAATCAAATATAGAGCGCCATCATTTACTTTGATGGACAGTCAACTTTATAAGCGGTCCTCTTCGGGAATTCTATTGAAATGTATCCGCGAGTCACACTACAATGTCATTTTAAGGGAAGTTCATGAAGGGGAAGCTGGGAGTCATTGTGGAGCTCGAGCGTTAGCTCTTAAATGCTCAAGATCTGGATATTATTGGCCTACACTCTTTCCTGATTCTGTCGAGTATGTGAAAAAGTGCCATCACTGTCAAATTCATTCGAATTTAATACACCAACCGGCCGAACATATGCATTCGATCCCTATTTGTTGGCCCTTCGACAAATGGGGCATCGATATTGTAGGACCTTTCCCAACAGCGCGAGCCAGAAAAAATTACGTACTTGTAGCTGTGGAATATTTCAGCAAATGGGTCGAATGTGTTGCCTTGACAAAGATCACCCAATTTCAAGTTATTAATTTTTTATGGAAAAATATAGTTTGCAGATTCGGAATCCCCAGGGTTTTAATATCAGATAACGGAACGCAGTTTGCAGGAAAAAGGATCACGGATTGGTGCGAAAGATTTGGAATACAACAGAACTTTGCGTCCGTTGGCCACCCTCAGGCTAACGGACAAACTGAAGTAGTAAACCGGGAAATTGTTCGATCTCTGGAGAAGCGCTTATCGGAAGCAAAGGGAAAATGGCTGGATGAGCTACCAGGAGTATTATGGGCCAACAGAACAACAGTCAAAGCGGCAACCGGAGAAACTCCATTTAGTCTGGTTTATGGCTCGGAGGCTGTTATTCCAGTCGAAAATCTTATACCTTCTCCCAGGGTCGAATTTTACGATCCAGAAGAAAACCAATCGCTAAGGCAAGTGGAAGTTGATCACGCGGATGCTCGTAGGGACCGCGCGAAGTTGAAAATTCAAGCCGCCAAAGCCAACATGGAAAAGGCTTATAATCGAAATGTGAGGATTCGATCCTTCAAAATTGGGGATCTAGTGCTCAAAAAAGTGGAAGTGTCAAAGCACGTAGGAAAACTACAACCCAATTGGGAGGGCCCATTCGTGATCATAGAGGTTGGAAAGAAAGGATCTTACAAGATTGCACGCCCTAACGGAGAAATACTGCCTCGAGCTTGGAATGCGATCAATTTAAGAAGATATTATGGAAGATAGAAACAATAGAGGCTCCTACTTTTTAGCTATATTATTCCGTTTGCTTTTGACCGTTACTATTCGGCAAACTATATGTGTTTAATGAAGAATTGGATTATTTGAAGAATGTTTGTTCAGACTATTATTTCAATGAAAGCATATTTCGCCTACATTCTTACTTATCCGTCGTATTACTGATATTCTCAATCTATATTGCCAATCTCTATTTTCCTCTACCAAATACTGAATGGGTGAAAGCCTCTGCTAAGACCCAAGGGCTAAAAATGCTCTAAAAAAAACGACTAAGGGTGAAAGCCTCTGCTATGCCCCTTAGATCGAAAATATTGAAAGGGTGAAAGCCTCTGCTAAGACCCAAGGGCTAAAAATGCTCTAAAAAAAACGACTAAGGGTGAAAGCCTCTGCTATGCCCCTTAGATCGAAAATATTGAAAGGGTGAAAGCCTCTGCTAAGACCCAAGGGCTAAAAATGCTCTAAAAAACGACTAAGGGTGAAAGCCTCTGCTATGCCCCTTAGATCGAAAAAATTGAACGGGTGAAAGCCTCTGCTAAGACCCAAGGGCTAAAAATGCTCTAAAAAACGACTAAGGGTGAAAGCCTCTGCTATGCCCCTTAGATCGAAAAAATTGAACGGGTGAAAGCCTCTGCTAAGACCCAAGGGCTAAAAATGCTCTAAAAAAAAAACGACTAAGGGTGAAAGCCTCTGCTATGCCCCTTAGATCGAAAATATTGAAAGGGTGAAAGCCTCTGCTAAGACCCAAGGGCTAAAAATGCTCTAAAAAACGACTAAGGGTGAAAGCCTCTGCTATGCCCCTTAGATCGAAAAAATTGAAAGGGTGAAAGCCTCTGCTAAGACCCAAGGGCTAAAAATGCTCTAAAAAACGACTAAGGGTGAAAGCCTCTGCTATGCCCCTTAGATCGAAAAAATTGAACGGGTGAAAGCCTCTGCTAAGACCCAAGGGCTAAAAATGCTCTAAAAAACGACTAAGGGTGAAAGCCTCTGCTATGCCCCTTAGATCGAAAAAATTGAACGGGTGAAAGCCTCTGCTAAGACCCAAGGGCTAAAAATGCTCTAAAAAACGACTAAGGGTGAAAGCCTCTGCTATGCCCCTTAGATCGAAAAAATTGAACGGGTGAAAGCCTCTGCTAAGACCCAAGGGCTAAAAATGCTCTAAAAAACGACTAAGGGTGAAAGCCTCTGCTATGCCCCTTAGATCGAAAAAATTGAACGGGTAAAAGCCTCTGCTAGAACCCAAGGGCTAAAAATGCTCTAAAAAAAAAAAAAAAAAAAAAAAA
Source organism: Penstemon barbatus (assembly GCA_003313485.2). Lineage (NCBI taxonomy): Eukaryota > Viridiplantae > Streptophyta > Magnoliopsida > Lamiales > Plantaginaceae > Penstemon > Penstemon barbatus. The sequence continues at coordinate 71,471,183 of CM064880.1, forward strand.
AAAAAAAAAAAACGACTAAGGGTGAAAGCCTCTGCTATGCCCCTTAGATCGAAAATATTGAGGGTGAAAGCCTCTGCTATGCCCCTTAGATCGAAAATATTGAAAGGGTGAAAGCCTCTGCTATGCCCCTCAGATCGAAAATATTGAAAGGGTGAAAGCCTCTGCTAGGACCCAAGGGCTAAAAATGCTCTAAAAAACGACTAAGGGTGAAAGCCTCTGCTATGCCCCTTAGATCGAAAAAGTTAGATCGAAATAAACGTTCTATTGAAGAATGATCTAAGTTCTATCAATACTCACGACGGCTATGGCGCCGAAACAAAAACAAAAACAAAAAAAAAAAAAAAAAAAAAGGGAGAGAGAGAGAGGGAAAGACGGAGAATATTATTCCAAGCAAATATTATATCGTTACAACAAGGGTTATACTACAACAAGAAAGATAAACCGTTACAAAAACCACAATATTACTAAACGAAATTATTTTCGGAAAGGATTTTTCGGACTTCAGCACTACGATCAGCATACCCGCGGATGTAAGCTTCTCTCTCACGGAGCTCGGAGTATCTCTTCTCGCGTTCATAAATATCTTTGAGTCTCTCTAATTCCGAACTCAACTTATCCTGAGACAATCTCTCCTTAAAAAATCTATTAGCATCCAGCGCGCGTTCCAACTCCATCTTTTTACCGATCAGCTCGAGCGAAATGGAAGCCCGTCGTTCGATCTCATGATTGGCCAATGCATAAAGCCTAGAGAAGACTTTGCTAGCCTGAACTTATAAGGAAACACATCATAGCAGAAATAAAGGAATTAGAGAAGCCACGACAAAGAAGTTAGAAGGACTTACCTGAGTAAGGGATTCCAACCCAGAATGAAATAGGAACGAGGAATATTCTCCAGTCGAGAAGACCGCCTCGGAGATAGAAACATCGGCCCGAAGAAGACTCAAGTCAGGTTTCTCAGGACACATTGCATCAAAACGAATCCCGCTTTTCCCAAGCGAAGATCCTCCGACCAACGAAGGAACGGATTGGGAAGAAGAGCGCCCAGTTACTCCATCCACAAAAGAAACCCTTTTAGCTCTCTTATTTGAGTCCCTAGATTTCAAGCACGAAGAAAGGGTAATGATCGATGATTTGCTTTCCCTAGGAAGATTTGACTGATCTGGACCAATAGATTTGATTGGTGATCGTTTTCTTTTACTTATTTTCCTACTATCACTCGGTCTAGAAAAAGGCGCGGGAAAAATCACGAGAGCATTCAGATTCTTATTCATCTCTCGATTTTCGGGCAAAGATCCAACCAAGATAATTTTTAAAGAAGCTCCGAACACTATGAGCAATATCAGTGCAAAGGCAACGTAAAATGGCCTAGCTATTTATAAGAAAACGGTACGATGCAAACTGCAATGATTGGTAAAGCACTGCTTCCAAGAAAGGCCCAGTGACGTAACCAAGTACGCAAAGCTGACGTCATGAAACTCAACGAGAAGTCCAAACAGGCAATAATATAAAATAGTATATAAGAAAGAAATTCAAATACAAGAATCCACTAAATAAGCGAGGACCAAAGATCATAAGTAAATAAGTACATTGTTGCACCAAGCCAATCCTATTACATAGCAATCGTTATGAGTTGGACTCCTTCACGCCCGAACTACGGTCCGATCCATCTCGTTTCTCCGATTTGCTAGAACCACTTTCCGAACTGTCAGAGTCATCTTCACTTGAGCTGCTGCTTTCTTCATCACGACTCCGTGCGCCAGGCGCAGATTGACTCGAACCAGAAGGAGTGCCTTGTACACTCTGACCGCGGGAATCCCCTTCAATATCCACATCTTCGTCTTCGGAATGGGCTTCGAGCTCATCAGGATTGGGTATTGGTGCACCGAATTCCTCAAGAAAAAGAGCAAACTCGTGAGTCGAAAATTCTTCGAGCTTAGGAGGAAGAGAGGACGCCTTATAGTCTTCACCATAGATATTCTTATAAGGATCCATCTTAGGAAGGAAGTCGTTAAGGGCACCTTCAATTTTAGCAGCTGTAAGGAGATGCTGAGCTCCTTTGTAATAGAAGGATTGATTAATTGCTCCCGAGCGTAATCGAACCAAGGCATCGTGGATCGGAGACTTTAAGAACTCCCTTACGGTGGGAAGCCTGGCCTCGACTCGACCCCGTTCATAAGATTGCTCGGCAGATATTTTAGCTTGTTCAAGCTCCTGCTTTAATTTCACCACTTCATCCTCTAAGGCCTTCTTCGTTTGTAACTCGTTCCTGGTTCTCTCGAGCTCAATCTCGACCTCAGACAACTTGCTCTTGGTATCCTCTAGCTGACTGGTCTTCGCAGCTTCATCCTTCAGAACGTTGCACAAGGCTTTCTGTACTGCTTGAGACTCTTCACTCAGTACGGCCTGTCGAAGGGCAGTTTGAATAAACAGATCTCCGGCCTGCAAAAGAAGAAGATATGTAAGAACACGAGATAAGAAATATAAGGAAAAAGCTAGAAACTTTCAGAATGAGACAGTACCTTTTGATGAGCATGGGCGTAATCGCCTAGTATCTCAAAATCCTTTTTAGCGAAAGATTGAATAGTATCGTCCTTGAATCTTCCGGCAAGAAACATCCGAAGAGACTTATCCACCGTATGCTCACCCTCAGAGCCCAAGTCAGATTCGACGGTCCCGCAGTCCGGGTATCCGGCCGCCCTAGGTCCTTGCAGGTGTTCTTCGATGAAATCAGCCAAATCTGGCTCGGAATGACCAGCCCGACATGGTATGGAATTCGGTCCCCGACCAAAAGGCTTGACCCTCCTAGAGGACTCAGGGACATTGCTACTCCTTTTGCGAGCCATCCTGGCCTGCAAAATCTCTCTAGCACGATCCTCCAGAAGAGTATAATTACTATATCCCGCGTTATTCGGGTTAGAAGGAACGTTTGGAAAAACAGAGCGAAGAGGTTCGGGATCTTGGAAATCGGAGATCCCCTCCGTCTCGGCCCGAGACCGCGAAGTCCCTGCTTCGGTGATCGGGGGAACAATCATTAAAGCGTTTGAGTTTGATACAGTCCCAACCTGGACCTTGGATTTTTTCGTTTTCCGGGAAGCTATGGGTATTTGAGGACGAGGCCGACCCTTATTACCCTTCGAAAAGGAAGCAACATGCGGGCCAGCTACGGATGTACGGAATTTATCAACTATATCAGCTAACGTGGAAGGAGGATTAGCAGGATCGATCTGAGCTTTCCCAAAGATGATCGGTTCGGGAGGAAAAGTGCAACTACTGAGCTCGGCCAGTCGCAAAACTGCCTCTTGAGTCATTAAAGCAGTCTGATGAGGATCAGCACGAAGAGATTGCAGAGAATTATCTGTTATCTCATTCTTCATATTCCCCACGAGCCGGCGTCTCCCATATATCCACTCCTTTACTCCAGGCCACTCGAAGGGAGTTGGCTCGGAATTTTCTTCGGAAGGCGGGGACTCTGGTCCTCGGACAAAGAAAAACTCACGTTTCCATCCCTTCAGGTTACTACTCACATTGGTCGATAAGACCGAAATCTTCGGTCTCTGAGAAAAATATACGTAACCTGCGTTTGAGGAAGTGGAAGAACTTATTTGAAATATCCTCCAAAAATTCTGAAAAGCTGCCCTTTTCCCCATAGCTTTCATCAATACGCAAAAAGCTATGATTAGACAGATTGAATTCGGTAAAATCTGACAGGGAGCCAATTTAAAAGCATCCAGTAGGTTTTCTACTAGAGGAGGGAAGGGAATGCGCAAGCCGTAGTGGAAGTGTTTGGAATAAAAGGCTTGGCAACCGGCGGGAGGATTGGTAACTCGTTGATCGGGGGAGGGAAGCACTATCGAAAAACCAGCGCCTAGATATTGACCGAATTCTCTTTGCAACTCCGCCAAGTCCGTCTCCTTATAGGAACAGACGATCTGATCTGCCCTCTCCTCAGTCATGTTTAGAGCTGCGCTAGTCGAGGGCTCTTCCCAATCGTAGATCGTAATCACCACGTTACGGTTTAGCCTATATTTATACTGCTCATTGTTACCCAATGGAAGCTGTCCGTCTTCTGTATCTTCCTTTTCAGAGACTGTTGCCTCTTCGGAATTTTCATCTTCGCTATTCCCAGTGTCAGAACTTGACTCCCGCTCCTCTCCGCTAGTCGAGGCGGAACCCGAGTTTTGCGGATTCTCATTTCCAGATGATCGATTCTCTACAGTTTCTTTTCCCTTACAGTTATCGACCTTGTTCTCCTCCAAGGGAGATTTCCCTTTTGGATCTACCGAACTCGACATAATAAATATCAGATGACCGTTAGAAAACAGCAAACAAATTCACTTATCGACCTGTTTTGCTCCGATCAATAGCTCTCTTCTTAGAATTTTAGAAGAACAGCGACCCTCGGTATAACTATATATATAGAGGGACAAAATGGGAAATTGCAAATTAGTCCCCGAGTAACCGCGACGATTGGACTCTCTTGAAGGAAAACTTGAAAACGTACTCTCAGAAATTGCACCTAAGACCCCTGAAACTTTCTAAAAATTCCTAAATTAAAGATCCACTTCACAAACAACAAAGACGATGTAAAGACTGCGCAACCAAGAAACTCTTCAAGTATGCACTCTTTTTCCCTAACTCGGTTTTTATCCCAATGGGTTTTTCCGAGTCAGGTTTTTAATGAGGCATACCCGAAACAATAAGCTGAGGATGATTCATCTCCCTTTATTGTCCTCGGATATAATTACTTCTCCGAGCTTAAAGCTCCACTTTACGCTCGAGAAGTGGGGGAGTATTGATGAGGGAAATCTTGGGTCCTGCTTTTCCTTAATACGGGAGATCGAAGCGGTGCTTATCTCGGAAGTCGAGTTCGAACCTGGTGCATGATTATTATCCGTGCAAGGCAGCCCAAGATCCCAAAGCTACTGTTGGGCCAAGCTCCAAATCCAAAATAATGGGCCGAAGGATTTCTTGTCTGCGGGTAGACCACATGAACCCCATTTTCAGCTATAAATACCCCATGCATTTATGATACTGGACACAGGTTCCCAGGTGCTCTCTCCTCGAAGCTACAGTCTAAAACTGCTCGGATTATAGGTCTGGTTCTATCATATGTATTTCGCCCTCTAGCTTGTACGGCATCCAATAATGCTCGAATAGGGCCTTCGAATTTTTGTACTTGTACTCACTCAATTCGAATACAATTACATTGATTTTTACTTCACTTTATTTATTTAAATACCGTTATCGTAATCATACGTCCCACCCTTGATCGAACTAACGAAACCACGTAAGATCACAAACTAACAGGGATCCGTCTAAAATGAGACTCTGAGGGATGGAGAGCACACGAGACAACATTTATTTTGGTAACACGTTTCCTCTTTATTTTCTTCAAGACAAATTTATTCTTTTTAGTAAGTGAAATTCAACACCACCCTAACTAAAACAAAATGTTTTATGTTATTTTTATTAGCAAAAAAACTCTATACTTTTTTTATTGTCATAAAAAACATCCCTCTCAATTCGAAATGATAATTTTGCCCCATCCCCTTAACTTAAAAGATTATGAATAACCCCTCGTAGCTTTAATATTTTGCGATAACCCCCCCCCCCCCCCTTTTTTTTTAATTGACAAAAAATTCCATATGATTTATAAAATCAACTTTAAAAAATCGACAAAAATCCTGTCCATCAAAGTTACATATTGTGGCACTTTACCACCCATATGTACAAATTAAGCACTTTACCGCCTCAAATAATTTTATTTAATTTTTTTCGACGAAAAATAAACATGTGCCCCCTCACATGAATTTTCAAAGTTAGTAACAACACTTCTTACAATCCAGTTACTTCGCTCATGTAAAGATCTGTTTTCATGTGGGGAAGGGTTGGGCCAACCACCGCATTCATAAGTTAATGGTTAATGGTTTTGTCAATGGTTAATGGTTAATTCCTCCTTCGATTTCTTATGGTTAATGGTTTTGTCAATGGTTAATGGTTAATGGTTAATTCCTGATTCCTCCTTCGATTTCTTCGATTTAATTAAATGTGTGAAAGATAGTGAGCAACTCGGTACAAATGGACCGAACCGGAACCGAACCGGACCGGTCGGTATTTGTACCGAACCGGACCGACTACTTCGGTCCGGTATTCGGTCCGTGTTTTTCTGGGACCGAACCGGGCCATAACCGAACTTCGGTTCAGTTCGGTTCGGTCGGGTTCGGCCCGTTTGCTCAGCCCTAGGTGGTTGTGGTGCCGGAGGTGAAGAGAGAGGAATTGATGGTGGCAATATTGCAATTACTCCTTCTCAATTTTTACCCTTTTTAGGTATATTTTGTCCAATTGCAAATATCCCCTAAAAAGATAAATACGGTGACTTAAACGGACTCATGCTTGACGCGTGACATTTTTCATTCAAAAACTAACAGCCAAATGAAATATAAAAAAAGTTGTCCAACTTTTGTACGAAATTTGTCTTTTTGAAAAATTTGGTATGAAATGTATAAAGTAGACAAAAGTTTTGTATGAAAAGTATAATCCCACCTTTTTTTTTTGGAAAGGGATCTGAAATTAATTAGAGATTATAAAGTTTTTTAAAACATATTAATTAAAGGGTTAGTGTGTAATTTAATATATGTTTATTTCTTTTAAATGTCCGATGCCACATCCTCATTGGACAATTTGACCATAAATTGTGGTTCAAATTTATTGTTGACTTTTTTTAATGGTTGAAATGAAATATCTCTTATACACTTATAATCTATAAATTCTTATTTTAGAATGACCCAACATTAGTTTATGCTGGAACGCCAAGCCCAAACATTTCTTATTAGCTCCAAATAATTCATCTCATACATGAACTTGTACACTCAGCACACTCAGAGGCGGAGGGGGCTTAAAATCCTCTGTACCACTTTTGGTGTACCATTTAAGTGTATCATCACTAACTGATTGACACATGCATATGTGAGAATTATTATAATTGTTATATGTGCAAGTGTCAATTAATTAATGATGATACACTTAAGTGGTACAGATGATCTACACCCGGCGGAGGGACCCGCACCCCCCACCAATTCAGTTAGAATTAATGATTAGTAATGCACCAGAGAAAAATATTAGTTTATCGTGCATTAATTAACTCATCCCAATAACCCCACTTAAATATTTTTGTAGTTTTTCTTAACAAGTGTTCTAGCCCAATTTCATTCCTCTAAATAATCGGCCAATTGGAAATAAGGTCCAACAATTTACTTTGAATAAGAAATACAGACTATACAGTATATCATTTCTATTAGTAAAAATAATATTCTATTTAAATTTTTGGTTAGCTAAATTTTTAATAATGTATGTGACTTCAAAAAATCTTTAATAATGTATGTTATTTTGTAAAACCTTTTTTCAAGTGTTCTAAATGAATTTATTTTTATCATAAAACTAGCTAATTAAAAATGTTATTTCTCAAAGTTGTGATATTAATTTAACAGTTTATGAATTTGACTTCATGATGAATAAAAATAGTGCAATTTAGGATGTATTGGTAAAACTGTAATTACTAGTATTCACAATTATTAGTGTGTCCAACTCTCTTTATAAGTTGCTTCACATTTTATTATGATTAATGATTATTTATCTCATAATATAGAACTAGATATTTATTTAGTTATAGATACACAATTATCTCACTTGATATATATATATATATATATATATATATATATATATATATATATATATATTAATAACCATGAAATTATCGACATATTAAATAAAATTATTTTTGTCTACTAACCGTGGACCATAATATGGACCGATGAACACAATCAGTGTGGTGACCAGTAAGATTTGAACTTGGGGTTCGTCTTTGAGATCGCAAGATGCTACCACTTGACCCAGATAAATATAAAAAATTTCACCAAAATCCCGCCCCCCTCAGTTCAAATTTTCTGGCTCCGTCCCTGAGTACACTTATACCTTTTTTTTTTTTTTTGAGAAAAGCACACTTATACTAACCATCACTAAACTAATACACACTCAGAATTCTCCAATCATATACACAACACAAATGAAAGAAAAGAAAACTAACACAAGGATACAATTTCCACACAAATGTATGTGGCCATCCTTTACTTCATGATTTCCATCCAATTTGAGCATGCAGACAGTGAAAGTTGATCCAAACATTGAGAGGTTTCCATTGATTAGAATATTATTTTTTCTAAGATGATGACTGAAAAAGGCAATTCGACTGAATCCAGCTTATTGAGACTAATTGTCCCACATTGGTTGAAAACAATAGTTAAGTCCACCATATAAGGTCTTGGACAATCCTCACCTTACAAGCTAGCTTTTGAGGTTGAGTTAGGCCCAAGCCAAGTAAGTGAATTTAGCCAAATCCATGTGGTGAATTCTAATATGGTACCAGAGCCCCAGGTTGAAGTGGGCCACCTCCTTCCGTGGTGGGCTCTTCCTTGCGCGCATGATGGGATTTATTCTTCACCCACACGGTCTGGAAAATCCGCGTGTTGGGATCCACACGGTTTGAGCAAATCCGCTTGTTGGACTCTTACTCACATGTTAATAATTCGCAAATATTGGGCTTTAATATGTCACGTGTTGAGCTTGTTTCACCCACACATTCAGCCCGCCCACACGTGAAGGAGGAGTATTGAAACTAATTGTCCCACATTGGTTGAAAATAATAGTTAAGTCCACCTTATAAGGTCTTGGGCAATTCTCACCTTACAAACTAGCTTTTGAGGTTGAGTTAGGCTCAAGTCAAGTAAGTGAATTTAACCCAATCCATGTGGTGAGTTCTAATACAGCTGGCGGATTTGGAGAGTGACGATGCCTATTAGCTGATTCGAGTCTTTGGAGGCTGAAATTATTGGTGTGGTTTTAACAAACTGTGTAGGGAATGGCTATGGGCAGTTCCACTTGTGGAAAACTGCCCATAGTTCATCTCACAAAAATTATTTTATTATTATTTTGGTGACCTGCTAACCCGGTCACTGTTAGCAGGTCACATTTTCTTCTTTTACATAATTGCCCCTGCATATTAATAATACATAATAAAAATATAAAATTAAATTAATACATAATAAAAACATAAAATTAAATTAATACATAATAAAAACATAAAATTAAATTAATACACAAATGTATAAAAATGTATTAATTTATATAATGTTTTAATTAAAAAATATAAAAAAATTTATATAATGTTTTAATTAAAAAATATTTATATAATGTATAAAAAAATATAAAAAAATTTATATAATGTTTTAATTAAAAAATATTTATATAATGTATAAAAAATTTATAAAAAATATACAAAAATATACAATCAAATAATACTTTAAAATTAAAAAAAAATTCAAATAAAAAATTTATATAATGTTTTAATTTATTTAATATTATTAAAATCCCTAAAATATAGTAAAAACATAAATTTTACTTTTTGTATATACAAATTTATTAAACAAATTTGATTTTTAACAATCAAATAATATTATGGACTCAAAAATTTATATTTATTAATATAATTAATAATTATAATTAAAAAAATAAAACCCTAACCAACCCCCCCCCCCACCCCAAACCCCGCCCCACCCACCCCCCGTAAAACCCTAACCCCAACGACCCCACCCCAAGGCCGGCGGCGGCCTGGGAGCCGCCGCTCGTCCGTCCCAGGCCGCAGGCGGCCTGGGACGGAGGCGGGGCCTGGGACGGACGAACCCAGGCCACCGCGGCCTGGGTTCTGCAAGTCGCAACCCAGGCCGTGGTGGCCTGGGTTCGTCCGTCGGAACGGTCGATCCCAGGCCGCCGCTGGCCTGGGACGACGATCCCAGGCCGCGGCGGCGTGGGATAGGTTGGTGGCGGCGGATTTGGGTTGGGGGGGGGGGTGGGCGCGCGGTTGGGTGGGTTGGAGAGGAAGAGTTTAGTTTTTTTTTTTTTTTTTTTTCAGAATTAATTTAGGAGGGTATAAAAGTAATTTCAGTTTTATCTATAGTGTATTTTTGCTTCAGGTAATAAGTCATAATTTTGCCACGTGTCACTCAATGAATGGAAAACTGTCGGCAGTTCCGCCAAAGCGGAACTGCTCCTAGCAAATCCGAACTGTGTAATAGAAGTATAGTCAATTTATTTCTTATTATAACTATAACAATAATTAATTATAGTTTAATGAACCAATATAATATATATATACATATATATTTATGTTCAGAAACTTTTAAGAAAACAAAATAGTGAAGTAGAAACTTTTTTAGATAAAATGGTGTTTCAAATTTATTTTGAAACAAGTAGTAACTTAGGATGAAATTTTTTAAGTAATTGAAATGAATATAATAGAATAAAATAATCAAAGTTTCTAAAGTAATTATACTCCTTATATAAATGAACATAATGTTGAAAGAAAGTTTTAATTATGTAAACAATAGTTTTTAAGTGAAATTTGATTTGTAAAAGACTGAATATGTGAATAGTAAGAGATGTAGATAAACTAATTTAACATGCAAACATGAAATTAACTCACGGGAAGTAGTATCGAAAATAAGAAATTAAGATGTAGTAAGACTGAGGTTGTGGAAGCAATCTCCTTATGATAATATTTTCGGGCTGCGGTGCACACAGTCGATTCCCGGTAGTCTACCAAGATACAACAGTCTGATGCTTCTTGTTTGCACGAACAAAGAACCCACGACGAACTTTAAATAAACAGAACTTCGACGAATATTTAAAGTGAAGAAGAGAAATTAAGGAGAAAGAGAGAGTAATCTGCCTATATGCTTATAAATTTTTGGAGTGAAGAATTGGCCAGATTCTTCTCCTATTTATAGCAATTGAAAGACTGGTTTTTAAAAGGTATGTCCATTCGAATATGACCAGTTGGTCCGAAAAGGCACAAACAGTTCGGTTTGAACCGAAGAGGTGCAAGCCGTCTGGTTTGAACCGAACCAACACACCACTTCCCATGAAATGGGCACACGGATCTTTTCCTGTCGAAATGGGTCGTACGCGGATCATGTTCGGTTGGCGGATCTATCATTGGGCTAGTAATAATTGGACTTTAGTATTTGACTATTAAATAATTTTTCTCAAACAAATAAATCTTTTGCAACCCAAAGCCCGAGCCCATAACTAGTCACCTTGACCGAGCCTACTGGTCGGACGACAGCGCACGCGGGAAACTTTTAATCAACTAGGTCCTCACCACTTTAAAATCTTTGATAACCTAAAGTAGTCCAACCTTATACCATTTTTTTTAGCTATATAACTAACTAAATAGTTAATAGTGTATTTTTTCACAATTTCATTCATACTTATTTTCACAATTCCAAATATACTCAAACCAAATGGATATTTCCATAAAATCTACAAAAGAAATTAGGAAGAAACTAGTGAATTTGTTGCTCGGGGAAAAACAAGGGGGAAAGGGCTGCGGAACGGACTGCGGCAAAAGAAGATCGACTAGTTAGGGGAACGGCATGACTCCAGCTTTGCACGGCGGCATCACGGCATCGGCTGCCTTAGTCCGAGCAGAGACATGTAGGATGAGTTGGTTTTAATGTCTTATGTAATTTAACTGGGTTCTGATGCTAACTGGTATGATGATATTTTAAGCTGTAGATGAGACAATCTGGGTTCAAGTTCTGATTTACTAGACTACGTCAATTAATTAATCTGGGATTAGCTTGTTTGTTGAGAAAGATAAACTTTGTTAGTAAATTGGTTACCAAGCTTACTGTATTTAATGCAATTTACTTATATAAGGGAGACATAGGAAAGTTAAACATTCTACATCTACGGAGTAGCTTATTTAACTAGTTTTCCATGCGTTTATGAGTCTATTTGTTGTAATGGGTTAGGAATGTAGGTGATGTTGTTATGTGAATAATTCGACTGAATCATAGGCATTATGACTAGCTAGATAATAACTGTCCTTGGTTGGCTACTTAACATAGTTAATCAAGTTATAGGAAATCCAGATTGCCAATAGGCTTGATAATTAGTAATCGAGATTAGATTAATCCGTAAAAATAATTAGGAATCATAAGGAACATTTTAGAGAATCTCAAGAGTTTGGAAAGAAAATTTATTAGTTTTATTTGTTATTATGATGTGACGATATTCGTATTGTTAACAGTGATCCTATGCAAGGATATTGACTTAAGACATTGGACTCCAGGTGAGGATTTGAATATGAATGGAAATAAAATTGTTAGTAGATATGTAAAGTGGTTTTGACAGAACTTCGAGTATTCATTACATCTTCAAAATCAACGATTTTGCTAAGAAAGGATATTTTGTCTTGAAATTCATTCAAGTCTTGCTCTACTTTATGATTTAATGACATTCATTAAAATCGTTCAAGTTTTGCCATTTCATTATTAAAAAATTATCAATTTTCGTCTCGTAATATGTGTTCCTTTTCATCGATTTATAACAGTCAAATTCTGGATGGAAAGTACAATCAGTTGGAATTTGGATTGTGATAATTCATATTTTAATGTAAACGTTTCTTGGGATAAAATGGTTTATGTTTTAGAAAATATATCTTGAGCTCTAAAGCATTCTTATAATTCTGCAGGAATCTCTTTTGTGATATTATTGTGTATTGCTTTGGAAAATGATGTTGAGATCTGAAGCATGTCTGTTCTTGTGATATAACGTTGTGACGTCGACAAGGATGCATAAGGTTTGTGAGCCCTGCCAGAAAGGTTCACGGAACCCGCTAGATAGCATTTGCAGGGTAGTGCCTTGTTGGGAGGCATATGCTGTACCTTTGTGGTATGATACGTGTAATAATATTATTTTGATATTGGTTGTGGTACCAACTGTAATTTCTACTGCAATACGATGATCTGCATGTGACAGCTATAATATTGTTTTCTTCAGTTGCTATGAAATATTATTTTGGCAAATGTTCACTTGTTCATCAATTAAAATGATCATCTGGTGTTAGTATTCTTCAGATAAATCTCTTTTAATATTGAAAATTTGGAATTGTCCTTTTAGTACTAATAACTTTTTTTGCATTCAAAGACTTTTGTTAATGTCCATGTGAACCTAATAAAGGTCCTCTTTTTGTTCATACGAGCTAATAAAATAAAAGTTTTCAATATATTTGTATATTAGTAAATAGTAATCCAACTAGCATGCAATTTTACATAGTCTCCTCATGAATTCTGACCGAGTTTTTTTTTTTACTCACGTATTATAATCCATGTTCTTTTCTTTTCTTTTCTTTTTTTTTTTTGGATAATTTTATAATCCATGCTCCATTTCAGACTTATCTATGGTATGTGATTTGCATGGCTGAGGTTTAGAGATTTGAATCCAGGTCAGCTAAAGTGATTAAGGTAAATTTTCCGGTTCTGGTCTTTAGATTGTTTTAAGTTATGTCTTTCTGGTAAGGTTTATTTATAGACGATCTAAAACAATATATCAAGAAAATGGTCTTCATATTTTTAGCGTGACCTTAAACTAGTTATATGAAGTTTAAGAAGTACCAGTCATTTTTTGATGTTACCCTTCTCAACGACAACAGTGTCAGTTGGTAAGGCCCTGTGGATGTGGTTGCAACCCTCCAGCAGTGTCAAAATTGTCCCCAAGATAGGTTATCATAATAGAGTGCAGTATTGTAACATTATAGGAAGCAGAGAGAGGGGTCACTTGGTCAATGGTAATAGTTGATGCTGGCATCTAGTTTTGATGAACATGTGGTGCATAAAATTAAGAGTATTCATGTATTAGTCTCCCACATATGTTTTTGTAAAGAGACAAAAGCTACTTTATTGGTACCGATGTGAACATGGGTGACTTAGAAACATTAAAAGTGGTAGATCCATGATCTAAGGTAGGACAGGGACTTGTTTATTTAGGAATGTTAGGTCCAGTGACCCTTTTTCATGGATTCTAACTGAATGCTACCTAACATGCAAAACCATATGTACGCAACATCCATCTGATAACACATTGGTGTAGTCAGACCTGATAATTCTAACTCGTACTGAAGCTTCTGTGACACACAATGGCATATCACTTGTTTTATTCTGGCTAAATTATACTTCATGGTTCCCAAAGTAAGAGGTGTTATACACTTATGTCTCTCTTGCCAAAAAAATTACACTGAAGTTTCTCTTATATAAAAAGTGTTACACCGATCAATCTTCCGGCGATAATGCAATCACGTGCAAATCACATGACTTTTAGTAAGGGTATTTTCGGGTTTTCAGGTCTTATAATATTTAGACTTGAATTGGTAATGAAAATGTTAAATGGTATTCACTAAGAAAACCCCCAAAATACCACGTGATTTGTACTTCGCTGGAAAAATGCCTGAAAATTGATCGGTGTAACCCTTTTTATGTAAGAGGGACTTAAGTGTAAATATTTTGGAGGGATATAAGTTTAAAACAATTTATACTTGGAGACCATAAATGTAATTTAGCCTTTTCCTCTAGTAGGGTAATGCATTGGTATCACATGCATGTTTAGTTCAAATTATTAGCTAGTTCTGTTGGTTAGTTACAATTGTATAGTTGAGTTATGTGAGCGTGAACTCCATCTTGATCAGTCTCGACTCAAGATTAATTTCACTTTTCCACTAGAGGAAATGTTTGTCATTTGCAGCGGAATATGGTGATCACAACACTGTCAAATGTCCATTGATATGCGTATTAGTTGTGGTGAGTAAATTAGTTAATATGCTCCCTTTTACTAACAGCATAATCATATGTTTCTGCCTATCATGTACTTTATATTTGAAATCTGTGTTTTGGAATTGTAACTAATAAGAAAGAGAAACAGAAACTAGAGAAATTCATGTAAAACTGAGAGATGCGTTTAATTATTTGACGTTATGATAACTCAATTAAACAAATTACTTTCACTAGCTAGTCATATTTATATTGTTGGATGGATGTTAGGTCCGATTCAACCAAGACTAGTGCAGTAGTTATATAAGCATTTATTTAGTTAGTTGCACTTAATTATTATGACCCACAAGAAAAGTGTTTAAGATTCGTGTGATGTGAAGTGAGATGACTCGGCCAAAAAATATCCACCACAGACAGATGCACTTCCAAAGTATAAAGGTTAGGTCTGGGCCAATGAGAAAGAGAGAGTTGTCTGACTTTCTTTGAAATAAATAGCAATTGGGAGTAGCAAAAATAATTTGATAAAATAAATAAACGAATTATGTGTACTACTTTTTCTCAAAAAAAAAAAAAGTTTACTACTTAAAAAAAAAAGTTAGAATCCTAAGAAGAGAGAAGATTTCATATCGTCCAATTGATTCATATTGAAGCGGGCCTTGACGTCAAAGATATTTTGTTTCCCTCCCTCCTTTGCTTTCAGTTATTTCTAGTTATTTATTTACATATGCTTCAAAGTTCAAACAATTTATTATTGTCTTCTTCTTGGGAGTAGAATAATTTATCCATGATCAACAATATAGCTACAATTAAACACATTCAGTTGCATGGTCAACAATATAGCTACAATTAAACACACTCAGTTGACTTATCCAAAAAAAAAAAAGAAAAAAACACTCAGTTGCATGTTCAACAATATAGCTACAATTAAACACCCTCAGTTGATAGTTGCAGGTTTGCAGCAGTAGAATTTATCTATGAGTTTTACCAATCAAGATACAGATAGATTCAATTGAATTTTATTTCAAGCAAAAGTTTTTTGATAAAATTTTAGTGTAGATCTATGGTTTTATTCACAGAGAATGGTTGAACAAGCTGAAGACATGAAGCAGTATAATAATATGTTTGGTCTACTCAGAGTTCTGTTGGTTGAAGCCGATGACTCCACACACCACATCATTTATGCTTTGCTCCGTAAATGCAGTTACTGAGGTCTTCAATCTATCCTGTCCCCTTAATCATTTTCTCCTATCCAGTACTCTTTTACCTTATTTTTAGTTCCATCAAAGACTAATTAAGAAATAGTTGATTAAACTTTCAACCTTCAATCTGTGGTAGAGTGAAATGCAAAAATACCCCCTGTGCTTTAACTAATTTGCCAAAAAAATCCCTGTGCTATTTTTATTAGCAAAAAACACTTTTTGTTATTTTTTTATTGGCAAAAAAACCCTCCCACGCCAGAATACATATTTTGCATGAAAAATGATAATTATATTTCCTGCGAATACACCCCTCCTAACCTAAAAAAATATCAATGATCCCCCGTTAACTTTGAAAATTGGCAATCACCTCCCTTTTGACTTGTGAAGAAATTTTAATTGGGTTTTTTTGCTAATTAAAAAAAAGAACACGGGGTATTTTTGCATTTAGCTTGAAATATTTCTACTCCAATAACTAAGTGTTGTTTATGTAACAGTGAGATTTGAATTGGATGCATAAAGAAATTTCTACAGTCCAATTTGAGTGAAATGTGTAGCTAGTGCTCTGTTTGTTTGTACAGTTGCTGCGGTGTCAGATGAATTTAAGGCATGGGAGACATTGAAGGGGGAGATTCAAAATACGGACCTCATCCTGACTGAAGTTGACTTGCCATCAATTTCTGGATATGCTCTTCTTTCTTAAGTAATGGAGCATGAAATTTGCAAGAATATTCCTGTCTTAAGTATGTTTTTCTTTTAAGATGATTCGCCTACTATCTTCATTTGGTTAGAATTACCATGAGAAGACATCTAATTACTATAACCTTAATCTTGATCATGCAGTGATGTAATCCAAGGATTCAATTAGCATTGTTTTGAAATGCATGTTGAGTGGTGCTGCTGACTTTCTTACCAAGCCTGTTCAGAAAAATGAGTTGAGAAACCTTTGGCAGCACATTTGGAGAAGACAAACTGTATGCTTCAGTTTTGTTTCTTTTGTTATCCAACGCACTTGCACACTTTCTTTGAAAAGTAACTAACATCGTAAGAGTTATATGCAAAAATACCCTCGGTGCTTTCCCTAATTGGCAAAAAAAAAAAACCCTCTGTTACTTTAATTAGCAAAAAAAACCCGTGTTCTTTTTTTATTAGCAAAACACCCCAATTGAAATTCCTTCATAAATCAATAGGGAGGTTATTGTCAATTTTTAAGTGAATAGGGGGGTCATTGCCAATTTTGAAAGTTAACAAGGGGGTTTTTGATAATTTTTTCCGTTATAAGGGGTGTCTTTGCATTTTTTGGTGTGGGTATTTTCATTTTTCCTGCAAAAATATGTAATCCGGCATGGGAGGGTTTTTAATGCTAATAAAAAATAGCACAAAGGGTTTTGCTAATAAAAACAACACATGTTTTTTTTACTATTTAGGCAAAGCATAGAGGGTGTTTTTGCATTTCACTCACATCTTAATCTCTATTTCCTTTTTATCAGTAAAGTATGGGATGCAAACAACCTCACAAATATTGGTGACATAACCCCAGAAAAGAGTCATTCTAGGACTTAAGATGATGCATTTATGAGACCATAGCTTGAGATACTTTCCAGAATAGGTTGGTTTTATGAAGTTTTACATGGGATAACTCTTGTACCATACCTTACATGGAGGCTGAGAAATAGTACTGATAGATATTCACAGATATGCTATGATAACATGAAATATATAAACCATTACATATCTCAGGACCTATTCGCAAATGATTAAGCAAGATACGTTTATATTAAAGAGACGCGTACATGAATCCACTGATAGAGTAGCGGAAAGTAGCGGAAGAATCACAAAGATGGCTTATGGGGATTGTGGTCTTCTAAGTCTTATTCACAATTACCTTAGCTTTCTCTTAGATGGGGAATAGGAAAGTGTAAAGTATTAATTGGTTTAGGGACCATAACCCTATATATAAAAGAGGACTCTAACTGTCAACCCATCAAGAACAGCTGCAGTCCAATTAAGTCTCTACTCATATAATGAGCCCAAACTTAATTATCTGATATTCCTAAGTGCCTCATAATTATTCTTATTAGATCACAATTAATTAGGCACATTTATGAAATAGCCTATCATATACAATTAATTAACATGTAAATCCACATTATTAGACTGACAAGAGTAATAATTCTAACAATTAAATGCCAAAAATGCATGGTCAACCACATATAATAATGCAAAGTGCATCTTGGCTGAGCAATACTAGAAGGCATCAGCTAGGCATCCATAAGTTAGCTTTCCCGAGAAGTGATGTCAAGGGTTCAATGACAATTCTCCTTTGGAAAACCTTATCTTACATGTTTGTGTGTTGGTATTGTTTTATTTTTTTATTTTGAGCTAAATGCAAATATTCCCTTTGTTCTTTGCCTAATTAGCAAAAACCTCCTTGTGTACTTCTTTTATTAGCAAAAAGTCCATTTGAAACTCCTTCATAAATCGTAGGGAGGTTATTGCCAATTATTTAAGTGAACATGGGGTTTAATGTCAATTTTCAAAGTTAACAGGGGGATTATTGTCAATAATAAGTGAATTGTTATTTTGGCTTGGGAGGGTTTTTTTTGCAAATAAAAATTAGCAAATGGGGAGTTTTTGGTAATAAAAATAACACCGGGGTGTTTTCGCTAATTAGGAAAGCATAACGGGTAATTTTGCATTTCACTCTTTTATTTTTGTTCGAGGAGGGGGGATCTTATGTTAGTGCTTATATATGTGCTAACACATAAAGATACTGTGAACGACAATTTTCCAGAAAACATGACCAATTCTCAAATTGAAGCTGCTTCCTGCCGTGAACCTGGTATTTTAGCTGTCCCCAAACCATATGAGGACAATATAAGTATGAGCGAAGTTTACCGAAAAAAAAAATTGCTAAGTATGCAGAACTTCCATGAAGAAAATTGTGAACATGCAGACCGTCAATTGAAGCCATTGACTTGATCGGTAAATTTGATTCTTGCTTATCTGAAATTTACAGCTCTGATGTTACAGAAAACTTTAGTTCTTTTCCAAAACTGGAACTTTCCCTCAGAAGATCGTACGCCAGTTGTTTGAAGGATGAAGTGAGTGGAGACTCTGTCTTTTCGAGGTATACACTCTTTTTGTTAAACATTGTATAATAAGGGGGTATGCAGGCAATCTTGTTATGCTTTGCATTGCAAGAAGCTTGATGAAATTTAAGTTTTCAAATCATGAACTACTGTGGCTTTTGTAATGCAGATTAATAAACAGTTTATTTCATCCTTTTCCTTGAAGGTTAAGTTATTTCATGCCTTATTAAGCTTCTTAAATTAGAGTTTCGAACAGAGCTTCAAACACTGCTCTAGTATCCTTTGTGGCTTGGCGTAAATGCATCATACTGATAAAAAAAAAAGATCTTGATACTGTCTCACATACGAATAAGAGCTAAATGCAAAAATACCCCCTGTGTTTTGTCTAATTGACAAAGAAACCCTATGTTAGTTTTATTAGCAAAAAAACCCCTGTCTTCTATTTTTATTAACAAAAAACCCCATTTGAAATTCCTTCATAAATCTTAGGGAGGTTATTGCTAACAAAAATTAAATGAGCAGGGTTCTTGTCAATATTTTAAGTCAATATGGGTGTTTTCGCATCTTTTGATGGGGGTATAACTGTCATTTTTGGCTTGGAGGGTTTTTTTTTTTGCTAATAAAAATTAGCACAAGGGGACTTTTTGGGTGATCAAAACAATAAAAGTTTTTTTTTTTTTGCTAATTGTACAAAGCAAAGGGGGTATTTTTGCATTTCACTAGTTTGATTTCAGTTTGGTTCGACAGTGGTAAGATTTAAGTGTAGTTTAAGAATGTGCAATATGTTGGTGGATGTTAGCCAAAAATAATTTAAACTTCAGTGATTATATTTTTGTTTTTCACCAGGTATGACAGTAGCAACACAGCCAAATTCTTCCAGTTTTTCTGGTAACTTAGCCGTAAAGCATGAGAGTGAAAATTTTGATCATATAGAGGAGGATGACCAGGTGGAAACTACGGCTGCAATGATACGTAACGTCCACCACTGGGTCTAGTAATTTGATCATAGGTCATGTTGCAAGTAAGCTTAACCTTCCAAGTATATGTGACAAAAGTGAAGTTGATGCTACATCAAGCGCAAACATTTTTAAAGCCACTTTTTCAGAGAGTGTAAATGACAATAATAATATTATCCTTGTTCATGATGGATCAAGAGAGACGAGTTGTAATCGCAACTGTCAGAGGGAAGCAGCTTTGTTTAAGTCATGATTAAAAAGGAAAGATCTGTACTATGAGAAAAAGGTATGTATCAAATTATCAAATTTATAATTTGACATAGGCTATTAACTCTTAAGCCATGCTGATATCAAGTGTAGTTGAGTCCTTAATTTGCTTCTGAGTTAAGATGTATTTTATACAAGTCAAGTTGCATACTATATCTTTTGTAGATTTGTTGGTTGGTTGGCAGGTTCGATACCAGAGCAGGAAAAGACTTGCAGAGTTTGTTCGGCATTTGCTTTAATATGAAATATTAGTCCCTTAAGATACTGATTAAAATAAGCCAATGATTTCTTATTGGTTCAAATCTGACAGTTGGAATCCTAAAAAAAATGTCTACTTGAAGGGAAGAGAGAGAGTATTAACTTTAGGTATGTACATATGTGACTGGAAACTCTGTAGCTTGTTAGCTTAGTTGAGTGTGGTGTACATAATTTAATTTTATGTGCATTTAGACAGTATTACTCTTTTGTATTTCTTAATGGATATGATATAATGGTTTGCTTGGAGTCAATGAGGAGGTTTATAAGTATTGATGATTGTGAAAAGATAGCAAATAATTAATTAGAAAATGTAAGATAATTAGAACCTTTTCAATGGATTCCGGAAGTAAGTAATTATTCCAATGGCAAGGTAAGTGGAGAAGGAACAACATTTATGCACCTTTAATTTTTCCTTTAGCGCAAGCATAAAGAAAAGAAGGGGAAAGCAAAATTCTTCTTTATTAGCTAGTAAGTATGTATATATGATATGATATGATAAGGTTACTTGCGCTTACACTCCATAAACTATTGTAATTTGTCAGTACCCCAAAACATTTTTTTTTTGACATATCACACCCCCTTTGTTAATTAGTTTTCCACTCCACCGTAGAAAAAACAACCAAGTGTCCAAAATTTAATTAAACTAGTAGACTTGATTCCAATTCATATATTCTTTATTATTGGACTAGCCATTAGGCCATCTCCAACCGAAGCCATTGTCCAATTGCTCAATTGCCCAATTGCCTTGCCCTCTTGCCTTGCCCTCATGCCTTTTCGACTCACCTAAAAAACTCATCTCCAACCGAAGGACAATTAACATCTATTAATTCAATTTGTTATCATCTTACAATATGCCTTTTACCCCTAAAATATTCCAATTTTATTTTTAAAGGTTATTAGTGATGTTTGTAATATATGTAATATCTTTAAGGAAAATAGAAAGAAAAAAAAACCATTACAGTTTGAGTTATAACAGTGGAAAATTCTTACATAGACCTGGTCTATAAAATTTTCGTAAACCATGGGTTGTAATTTTTCGTTATCATAATTTTTTTTGTGTATTAAATCAAATGTATTTTTAAATTAAGTCTTTTTAAATTCATAAATATAAATTAAGTCAATTTTTCAACAAAACTGAAAGTTTGTGGGT
Organism: Penstemon barbatus; assembly: GCA_003313485.2. Lineage (NCBI taxonomy): Eukaryota > Viridiplantae > Streptophyta > Magnoliopsida > Lamiales > Plantaginaceae > Penstemon > Penstemon barbatus. Next base: position 71,492,765 of record CM064880.1, read on the forward strand.
GACTTTGACCAAGGACAGAACCTGGGGGCTGAATGTGTAAATTACTCATCATCCCCACCCTCTCTTCACGTACAACAGCAGTTTAAGGAGATTTTTCACCCCAATTTTTCATTCCACAAAATTAACTCAAATCTCACCAAATTAAAGCAAATTGGTGAAGAAGTAATATTGAGTTATGAAATTAATGGGTCTAATTACGCATAAACTAAAATTTAAAAAAAAAAAGAAGAGATCCAGTGCGTATGCCAGCCGGCAAGCGGGCGGTCAATGATCGACAGCCCGGTTGCCCTCCTGCCTGCCCCAACCCCCTGCCCGCCCTGCCCAAATTGCCCGCCCTATTGCCCTTTGCCATCTCCAACCGAGCACAGCCGGCAACCTCCCCTCATGCCCGGTTGCCGGCTCGGTTGGAGATGGTCTTAGGGAAAAGTAATTTGGACAATTAGTTATTATATATTTCACGGTGGAGTGGACGGTGATTGTCAAAAAAACAAAAGGCTTTGGGAGTAATTACCAGTTCAGGGGTGTAAGTGCAAATAACCTTATATATAATATATTTTGTCATCACCAATTAATATATATATAATATAAAAAATATATTTTGTCATCATCAATTAAATTAATTAAAATATATAAATATGTATGCATGTTCCACTTGTCCTACAGATACCTCTTCTTCTCCTACATTTCTCCTGTTAACTCGCCACGATTACTACCCAAAAACATACATAATCACTCGTATACTGATCATCAACACCTAGCTAGCTAGCTATCTTCCCTTTCGGTCGTCAGTCGTCAGCATATTTGCTAGGCCTAGCTAGCTATATATCAATGGCAGAAGAACCCAGAGCACAACCATCACACAACCACCACTTACAACCTCCACCAGATCAGCAGCATAGTACTCTCAAAATGACCGAAGAAGACGATCAAGAGATCAAGAAGAACCATAACCACAAAATAGAAGGCTCACGCCATGGCTATGGTTCCGGTTCACGTGGTCGTCGTCGAGCCCTGTCCATGTTCTTAGTCATACTCCTAGTCTTGGCTGGTATCACGGCTCTCACGTTGTGGTTAGTTTATCGCCCACATAACCCAAAGTTCCGAGTGATAAACGCCGCTGTTTACCAATTAAACACCACCACTACCACCACCGGAAATCTCCTAATTTCCACCACCATGCAATTCGCTCTTATAACAAGAAACCCAAACAGGCGAGTCTCTTTTCAGTACGATCAGCTCACCGCCTTTGTTACCTACAGAGACCAGGCTATCACGCAGCCGGCTATCCTTCCTCCTCTGTTTCACAACACCAAAAGCACTGTGGCCCTGTCTCCTGTTCTCGGCGGATCGGGGGTGCCGGTTGCACCAGAGGTGGTCAATGGGCTTGAGATGGAGCAGGCCGCATACGAGGTGGTTGGATTGAGGCTGGTGCTGACGGGGAAGCTTAAGTATAAGTCGAGGGTCGTATTTAGGAGAGGACATCATGGTATATATGTGAGATGTGATTTGTTTGTTGCTTTCAAGAAAGGTTTTCTAGGACAACTTCCTCTGCTTGGATCTCCTCGCCCCTGTGCAGTTGATGTTTGATCACTACTTTATCTACAGATCAATCCATTATCCATCATATATATGTGAATTTTTAATTTATCATTACGAGTTCATTCTACCAACTTAATTAATTTGATTCTGCATTATTGCTATTTGTAATCTTAACCGTCAAGTAACTTGCCTGTATCTAATTTAATGAGCTAAATGCAAAAATACCCCTGTGATTTTGTTAATTAATTGGTAAAAATTCCATTCCCTATTTAAGTGAACAGAGTTTTTGCATTTTTTGGTGGGGTGGTGGGTATAATTATCATTTTTTCCTACAATAGCTTGGGATGATGAGGTTTTTGTCTAGTTGAACAAAGCATAGAGATATATTTTTGTCTGTTTTTCTGAAAATTTAAAAATGTAACATTATTTAATATCGACACGCAACTTATAAGCACATATATGTTCAGTAAAACATGTATGAGTAGTTATATATTTTGGTACCCGAACATTCCAAAAGTTCAAATAGTGAATTTTTTTAATTGTATATATGTTGTATAGAATTAATGTATAATATTTTTTTATATTAATGTACTTGTTAATCTTAAACTTATTTTCTAATATAAATGTGATGAATTATTGATTGGAAAAACAAATATATGAAAACAAATTTTCCTTGATGCATTTTTCAAAAGAAAATATGTTGAAAATACTGAAATTTAGTTCGATTAAATTTTGGACTTACAATAAATTTATATCATAAATGAATTTTATTATATGAAAGAATGTCGTGTTCAACTTCGCTACATTTCAATTAAAATTATTTGCATTTTGAACTCACATAGTCTTGTTTGCATCTATTTCGTATTATTAATAGTGTTGTGGGATTTTGCATAAATGAATTTTGTAGGTATTATTTTTAATGAATTTCGTAGGTATTATTTTTAATAAATTTCACTAGTAATTTAATATCCCCCTCCCCCCAATACTCAAATTATGGATCCGCCCTGAGAGCACCACATTATTACAATTAATGATGTGGTGCATTCTCAACCACATGATCTATAAGATTTCTCCTAAACCTGGTCTAATTAAGAATTTTTCACTGTAATGCATGTTGTAGAAAAGTAAGTTTTATTGCCCAAAATTAAGGTTGTCAATATGAAATTTTTTGCAAATGTAATCAAAATTTTTGTAAAGCAAGTTTGTGTAGGAAATTTATAAGCAAGGAAGGAATGATCACGTCACATCATGGAGATAATTTTACAAAATCTTCAAATCTCACCTAGAAATATGGGTCATCTTAAATAAAAATAACACGAATGTAGACATTTTCTCTAGTTTTATACTAGTCTTTCTCTAGTTTAATACTAGTAATTAGTTTACTTTGATATTATTGTAATAAGTTTCGATTCGATATAATGCTTGATGTAACAATATATTCATCATCTAAAAAAGAAAAAGAATAACACAACTAAAAAGACAACTCAAAAATCAATTCAATAACACAAAATTGTTTGCCAAAATCAAAGATACTCTGGAGAAGATCAAATCATCAATCCGAGTTCAAATTCACCAAATCCCACTGTCGCATCATTGAAGATTAGAATCAGACAATCAAAATAGAGATTGTAGCGTCTTTTTCTAAAAAAAATTGTAAATTCTATTTGTAAATTATTTTTCTTGTCTAATAAAATCGTAGGACCCAATTTTTTTTTGTACACATGTTATAGAACTGTATCTGTTTCATTTTCATGTACATTACAGTTGTAGCATTAACTTTTACTAGAGAGTTAATGGCAATTTATTCCAATTTTTTCCTTGTGATGTGTATAATATTCAACTAGCCTACAATCCGTGCTATGCACGGGCTTTTTTAATTTTGCACCCCCAAAATATGGGGAATAGGCACTTTGCATCTCGAAAATTTAGATTTAGCACTTTGCACCCTCGAAATATAAAAAATGCAGCACTTTGCACCCTATTTTATTTTCAGGCAAAAAATCAAAGGCAAAATAGGTAATTCAATTGAAAATATTTGGCACTTTGCATTCCCAAAATAAAATTAGCACTTAACTCTCTCTAATTATGAACAAATCAGCAACTTGTACCACCAAAACACAATAAATGATTACTTTGCACCCCAAAATACAAAATTAACATTTAACACCCTCAAATTAAAAAAAAAAAAAAAAACGCAAACCCCTCATTTTTTTCCGGCAAAGTTGACCATTGGGATGAAATAATCTAAGACAAAATAGGTAATTATTTATGACTTGATATTTTGAACTAGACAATGGGTCTTCGAGAAGTTTACTTATACTTTATTTAGTTATTTATGGATATGTATAGTGATCAAAAGAAAGATGGAGAGAGAAATGGGTATTATAATATTTATAATTGTATTTTGCAAATGTTAACGGAAAAAAATGAATTACCTATTTTGCCTCAGGTTTTTTTCACCCGGATGGTCAACTTTGACGGAAAAAAAAAAAAGAGGGTGATGTTGTATAAAAATGTTCAGGGCAAAAATGGAATAAGCCCTTCGATTTATAACAACATCACAATAATAAAGTAAGATCTGCATACAGAAATCGAGAGAAAAATTGTATTATAATTGTCATTGTGAATTCAGTTCTTTCTGTTCGGAAATTGGGCGACCTATTTATAAGTACATACAAGGGTACGAGAGTTTATTATAAAGACGTTACTAACATTACAAGATATAAATAACAAAGACGTTACAAATCTCTTATTTATGCAACTTAGTGTAATCTCTTAATTGTCCTAGGTACAAAACTTGGACACATCATATTGCCCCCCAGTTTCGGGAATAATTACGCGAGCGTTTATTGTCGAAACTTGATTCAAGTATTTGAGCATTGTAGCTACGATCATTATACCTCCATATGTGACAAATAAACGTGTAACACTGCCTCGTTAAAACCTTGCCAAGTAAAACCCATTGGGACAAAAACTTGGACGAAGGAAAAAGAGTACAGTGCTTAGACACGCTCCTCTTGTAAATTTGGTGAAGAGTAGGGATGATTCTTTTCTTTAGCTGCTATTTCTTATATGGAGTAAATATTCTTCTTTAAGATATCTGTTTGTCAAAAGTTGCCTCCCAAAGCCATAATTGCATGTAAAACACAAATTTATGTGGTCAAATATTATCACTTGAAGGTAAATGAAGTAAAAATAAATTTAATTTTCAGCCACAAGTGTAACTTGATTCACGCTGTTCTATTGACTTTGATAATATTCTATCGTCACTGTCGTTATTGTCGTCTTTTTTTTTTTTTTTTGGTGCCGAGAGACGACCAGACTACCCCTTTTGATCGTTGAAGGATGACCAATTTACCCCCTAGCTTTTTGCGGAGGGATGATCGATTCACCCTTTGATCTCTAGAGATGACCGATTTACCCTCGATCGTTTAGGGATGACCGATTTACCCTTTTTTGATCGTTGAGCATCGATTTACCCTTTACTTTTTTAGGGATGATCAATTTACCCTTTTTTATCGCGAAGAGACCATCGGTTTACCGTTTGTAGTTTTAGAGATTCATTTATTATTGGCTTCATGCGTCCATAAATGAATAATATAATTTAATTGGAAGACACAAAATTTAAAATTTACCTCATTTTTGCAGTTCTGCAATCTTGAGATACTTCAAGGTCAACTTTGCACCAATTTTCTAAAAAATTGATCGGGAGATGAATCGGCGGCCCGTTGTTCTGGCGGTAGATTTTTTTCTAGCTTTTCATTTTTCAAAGGTGGATTAGTGCAATTATTGTGCTGATTTTGTGTCGATCCAAACAAAGACAATATGAAGCAGGTGGAAAGATTTTTATTACAATGTGGTAGATGAATAAAAATGTTTGGAGGATGAATACTTATATTTGACGTGTGATTTTGTTGGAAAAATCTTCATCAACCAAAATTGACATGTAAAATAGGAGTAGTTGGCATGGGCTTTGCGCTCGGCAGGCCCGTAGCAAATTTCTTACAAAAATGGTTTTTTTTTTTTACTGATGCAGACCAGTCGTTTCCCACAGACGGCGCCAATCATGATGTTGTATAAAAATGTTCGGGGCAAAAATGTAATAAGCCTTTCGATCTATACAACATCACAATAATGAAATAAGGTCTGCACACTTATATCGAGAGAAAATTGTATAGTAATTGTAATAGTGAATTCAGTTTTTGTTTTCTTTGTTTGGAAATAGGGCGACCTATATATAGGTACATACAGGGGTATAATAGTCTTTTCAGGAAAGACGTTACAAGTAATATATGATGTGTCCAAATTTTGTACCCGAGGGTAATTAAGAGATTACACTAAGTTGCATAAATAAGAGATTTGTAACGTCTTTATCATAAACCCTCGTAACGTCTGTAACGTCTTTGTATTTATTACTTGTAACGTCTTTCCTGAAAAGACTATTATACCCCTGTACGTACCTATAAATAGGTCGCCCTATTTCCAAACAGAAAGAACGGAATTCACTATAACATTACTATACAAATTTCTCTCTCGATATATGTGTGCATACCTTATTTCATTATTGTGATGTTGTTATAGATCGAAGGGCTTATTCCATTTTTGCCCTAAACATTTTTATACAACATCATAATTGGCGCCGTCTGTGGGAACCGACTGGTCTACATCAGTAGAGAAAAAAAAACATTTTTTGGAAGAAATTTGCTGCGGGCATGCCGAGCCCAAAGACCATGCGAGCTATTTCACAGAAATTGCATAATGACCTCCAGAAATTAGTGAGAATTACAAAGTTGAACATGAAGTATCTCAAGATTGCAGAAATACACAAAGGAGTAGGTAAAAATTACAATTTATGTCTTTTAGTTAAATTATATTATTTATTTATGGACACATGAAGCCAATATTAAATGAATCTCTAAAACTACAAACGGTAAACCGATGGTCTCTTCACGATCAAAAAGGGTAAATTGATCATCCCTAAAAAAGTAAAGGGTAAATCGATCATTGCTCAACGATCAAAAAAGGGTAAATCGGTCATCCCTAAATGATCGAGGGTAAATCGGTCATCTCTAGAGATCAAAAAAGGATAAATCGATCATTCCTCCGCAAAATGCTAGGGGGTCAATTGGTCATCCTTCAACGATCAAAAGGGGTAGTCCGGTCGTCTCTCGGCACCAAAAAAAAAAAAAAAAAAAAAAGAAGACAACAGCGGCATCGACGATAGAATACTATCAAAATCAAAATGTAAAACATCGTGAATCAAGTTACACTTGTGGCTGAAATTTAAATTTATCTTTACTACATTTACTTTCAAGTGATAATATTTGACCACATGAATTTGTGTTTTACATGCAATTATGGCTTTGGGAGGCAACTTTTGACAAAGAGATATCTCAAAGAAGAATATTTACTCCATATAAGAAAGAGCAGCTAAAGAAAAGAATCATCCCTACTCTTCACCAAATTTACAGGGGGAGCGTGTCTAAACACTGTACTCTTTTTCCTTCGTCCAAGTTTTTATCCCAATGGGTTTTTCTTGGCAAGGTTTTAACGAGGCAGTGTTACATGCTTATTTATCACATATGGAGGTATGGAGTAGGTGGATACAATGCTCAGATACTTGAATCAAGTTTCGACAATAAACGCTCGCGCAATTATTCCCGAAACTGGGGGGCAATATGATGTGTCCAAATTTTGTACCCGAGGGCAATTAAGAGATTACACTAAGTTGCATAAATAAGAGATTTGTAACGTCTTTATCATAAACCCTCGTAACGTCTGTAACGTCTTTGTATTTATTACTTGTAACGTCTTTCCTGAAAAGACTATTATACCCCTGTACGTACCTATAAATAGGTCGCCCTATTTCCAAACAGAAAGAACGGAATTCACTATAACATTACTATACAAATTTCTCTCTCGATATATGTGTGCAGACCTTATTTCATTATTGTGATGTTGTTATAGATCGAAGGGCTTATTCCATTTTTGCCCTAAACATTTTTATACAACATCAATATGATGTGTCCAAATTTTGTACCCGAGGGCGATTAAGAGATTACACTAAGTTGACATAAATGAGAGATTTGTAACGTCTTTATCATTTAAATCTTGTAACGTTAGTAACGTCTTTATCATAAACTCGTAACGTCTGTAACGTCTTTGTATTTATTACTTGTAACGTCTTTCCTGAAAAGACTATTATACCCCTGTATGTACCTATATATAGGTCGCCCTATTTCCAAACAAAAGGAACGGAACTGAATTCACTATGACAATTACAATACAATTTTTCTCTCTGTATTATTGTTCGGTACATGATAATGACAACTTTTATAGTTGAATCTTAGCGATTATGCATCATGATAATTTTCTTTTCACTTCCTCCACATGTAGATCCTTAGATTTTCTTTCCTTGTTTTTGACCTTCTCTTCTTTGATGATGGATTTCTCATTCGGTATTTGTTCTATATCAATGGGATCTGTTTGAGATCTTCCTCTTTTGCTACCATTTCTGAGGAAATTGACATAGCATTCGCGAGCCATTATCTGATCTGTTATTACCTCTCCCACTCCGTCTGCCGTGGAAAATTTCATCTTCATATAATAAGTGGAGATTGCTGCTTTGAAGAGGTTTGAACTAGGCCTTCCCAATATCATGTTATAAGCGGAGAGTGACCAAGAATTTCACAATTCTTGTAGCCTTTCTCGGACAGCTTTCCCAATTAGATGGGCAACACGACCTTTCCTAATGCTCCTAGCCTTTCTCCTGCGAATCCTGATAGTGCATTGGTAACTTTCTTGATTTCGGCACTGTCAATATTCAGCTGTTTGAATGCATTGTAAAAGATTATATCTACTGAGCTTCTGGTGTCAACCAATATTTCCTTCCCACAATAATTTGCAAGAGTAGCAGAGATCACGAGGACGTCATTCAGGGTAGGTAATTGCTCGTTTGCTGAATCTTTATCATCAAATATGATAGAATGGATGTTCTCCCCAGCTTGTTGAATCTGCTGCTCCGCTTATTGTGGGAGTTCTGGAAATGCTTTTCCTGAACTCAACAAAGCTTTTCTAGCGCTTGCTGAATCTCCTTCAGCTGGCCCTCTAGATATCACGTTGATAATGCTTGCTCCGGGCAAACTGTCATCATGTCTTCCTTGCACCGAACCACTCATGATGAACTTTTTTGGTCTTGCTAAGAGTGCTCAAGAGTTGTTCGGGGTTTTCTTGCCAAAGACCTCTTCAGGCATTCATCTAGCAGTGTTTGCTGGAGTATACTTGCGAGGAGCTCTGGATCTACTTGAGGTATTTCCAGAACTGCATTAGTGAAGTGTGTATATATTCTCTCAGCGGTTCTTCTGATCTTTGCCTTCCGATGAACAAATGCGTTGCAGTATTTTGAGTCTTCATGTTCATGGAGAAGTGATGAAGGAAGCGTTTACTAATTTGCTCAAAGTTGGTAATTGCGCCCGTCAGTAGTTGGTTAAACCATCTGAGGACAATCTTTTCTAGAGTTGTGCGAAATTTTTTGCAGGTGGCTGCATCGCTCATTGCATATAGATCCATCTTGGCCTCAAATTTATCTAGATGCTCCTGGGATCTCCCGTTCCATCGCACTTTGTGAAGCTTGAGACGCCGAAAAACTGAAGCACCGCCTGAGGTGCCGAAAAATTAAGGAGTGCCTAATACAAGCCAAAAGATGAAGCAGCGCCTGAGGTGCCGAAAAAAATAAGTAGTCTTTCCTGAAAAGACTATTATACCCCTGTATGTACCTATATATAGGTCGCCCTATTTCCAAACAAGAAAAAACGGATTTCATTATTACAATTACAATACAATTTTTCTCTCGATATTTGTGTGCAGATCTTATTTTATTATTGTGATGTTGTTATAGATCAAAGGGCTTATTCCATTTTTGCCCTGAACATTTTTATGCAACATGGCGCAAATATTCCCGAAACTGGGGGGCAATATGATGTGTCCAAATTTTGTACCCGAGGGCAATTAAGAGATTACACTAAGTTGACATAAATGAGAGATTTGTAACGTCTTTATCATTTAAATCTCGTAACGTCTGTAACGTCTTTGTATTTATTACTTGTAACGTCTTTCCTGAAAAGACTATTATACCCCTGTATGTACCTATATATAGGTCGCCCTATTTCCAAACAAAGAAGAACTGAATTCACAATTACAATTACAATACAATTTTTCTCTCTGTATGCAGATCTTACTTCATTATTGTGATGTTGTTAAAGATTGAAGGACTTATTCCATCTTTGCCCCGAACATTTTTATACAACATCCCTTGTATGTACTTATAAATAGGTCGCCCAATTTCCGAACAGAAAGAACTGAATTCACAATGACAATTATAATACAATTTTTCTCTCGATTTCTGTATGCAGATCTTACTTTATTATTGTGATGTTGTTATAAATCGAAGGGCTTATTCCATTTTTGCCCTGAACATTTTTATACAACATCAGAGGGGTTTGGGTTTTGGGGTGCAAAGTGCCCATTTATTGTGTTTTGGGGAGCAAGTTGCTGATTTTTTCTTAATTAGAGAGTGTTAAGTGCTAATTTTATTTCAAAAGTGCAAAATACTAATTTCTCACGTTTTGAGGGTGCAAAGAGCCAAAGATTTACAATTGAATTATCTATTTTGCCCTTGAGTTTTTGCCTGAAAATAATAGAGGGTGCAAAGTGCTGCATTTTTCATATTTCGATGGTGCAAAGTGCTAAATCTAAGTTTTGTGGGTGCAAAGTGCCTATTTTTCATATTTCAGGGGGTGCAAAATGCAAAAAATCCTGCTATGCACGAATCAAAATTAATTTATAATTTGTATCCTAGAAATTAACTAAAAATTTAGTTTATTACATTATTGCTATATCCACATTTGTTAATAATTGCAACTTGGGTACTTTAAATATCTGAAAATTGTTGATATATGAGAATTCTACAATTCACATTATTTTTCTGTTGGGTATATATATTTTAAATAATCTCTAATTGTTTAAGTTGAATTTGTTAATATGTTGTTTCATATCATCTCAATCTCTATTATATCAACTTCAACTAATTAGTTCATATAAGGATGTTTGCATTTGATACTAAGAGAAATACATTCACAATTGAGATAAATGTATGTATAGTTATCTAAAATTTCGCCTACAAAATGAACTAATCAAATAAAAGAAACCAATGTATATAAAATCACATTAAATCAAATACAAAACAAAAAGACAAAATATGAAAAAAAATATAGTATTAACCAAAACAATGACAATTTGCAAAGTATTTTTGACAAATTTGTCATAATTCAAGATGAAATACATGAAAAAGTAATAATATTAAATAGATAAAACAACATAAATATATACAATCTTCTAAATATTATTAAGAGTCCAACTTTTCTTGCTAAGTAAATTCCAAGCACTCTGAAATTAAGAAGTGATTTTTCTCAAAAAAAAATAAATAAATAAGAAAATTATTTTACATTACTACCAAATTCTAAGTCGATGCGCTATATTATCACCCATTCCCTGCATCAATCCAACTTCTGAATTGTTCAAAGTATCGCCCTGCAACAAAAAAAATCCAAATAAAAAAAAAAAATTGTTATGGATTTAAGATTAACTAATTCATAACTATAAACACTTACACAAAGTTTTTTTCCCTGTTAATAACCGGGAAAATGAATTGCTAGTATTAAATATGCAATTGAAACAAAAATTTAACTTCATAAAGCTCATGTAGAAGTTGACCTCAGAGAACATTAGAAATGAAAAAAACTTACCTTCTTGTTTAACATAGTTGTGGTACGTGCAAATGGATCAAACGGGACTAAAAAATACTTGTACATATGAAACAACATGAAAATTTTAAATTTATGACGAAATAGGAAAAATAAAATCTTAAAAGCTTACACTTCTTGTTAAATACATTTTTAATTGTTCAAATGAATATACTTCATCAAGAAAAATAAGATTGGCATTCAAGATCCTCTTGTGCTTGTACCTACAAAGCAAAAAAAAAATGATTCAAAGTATAATACCGTGTTCGTAGTAAGAGAAAAAAAAGTTAAAAGTACATAGAAAGATTATATAGAGATGCACAATAGTTTTTTTTTTAAGCTCACCATCTTTATATAGTTAATAAAATCTGAATCACATAGCTATAAATTTAATGAAAATGACGGATGATTAAAGAATGTAGATGATTTTAAGGAACTAATGCATATTGAAAATGGTTTTTTTCTTTGGGCGGTTTGCAAATTATTCAAACAATTATTTAGTGTGAGGTAATAATTATTAATAACTGAATTATATATAGATCGTGTAGTAAAGCGGTAATATTTTTCAAATTATTTTAGCAATCATTTAGTGAGAGTTAATTGAGCTAATGACCAAGAATGAATTATATATAGAACCATACAATTTACCAGCTAATATAAATTAAATATGATTACCTAAATTACGGCCATAATATTGGTACGTTTAATATGTTATTGTTTTGAAGATATACACCTCACCATAAATGTATTTGATTAGCATTAATTTAGTTTTAACATTCCTTTTTCCGTAGTATTTAAATTAAATATGAAATGGATTTTAAAAGATTACCTAAAATATAATTTTGTAGAATTAAAAATAATTCAAAACTCTAGAAAATTAGAATTTTAGTCAAAACACTCAATTGGAGTCAACACCCACCCTTCAAATATATATATGTATTAGATTAGATTTAACTCTGTGTGATTTGAAGATCTTTTTACCCTCTTATAATCTTATAAAAGTTTATTCTTGATATTTTTATATTTAAAATGATATGAATTGACGAAACTACTCCTCTTATATATTATACTTCCACTCATTCAACTTATAAAAGTGAAATTTTACTCCATGTGTTGATGTTGCATTTTATGATGCAATAGCATTCCCATGCATTCATCCATCCAAATTATCCAATAATTAATGCATGAGGTTGAAGAATTGAGAAAGTCAAAAGGTGCAGAAACGTCAGTCAATTTCATATTTTAAATGCATGTATCTCTCGACCTAGAAGGACTTAGAAAACTAGTCGTACATGGTTGGAAACCTCTGGAAGTCAAGTTTTCAATGCAAAAAAAGGTTAGTAATTTGGAGTTTTACTGAAAAGTTATGACAGTTCTTGTTAGATGTGGCATATATCTACAAATCCTTAGTATTCCTAAAGTAATTAATAAGTATTAAGAGTCTAATAATATTTAGCAAGTTTCTAAGAGTCTTTTAATTTATTTAAGTCTTATTTATTGCCTAAGTTGAAAGATTTTTCCAACTCTATAAATAGTGTTTTTATAATGTTGATGTGAAACAAGTTATATTGAATAAAATATGGGGGATTCTAGGGTGCCGCTAATACCACATTAGGTGGTATTATCACTCAATGTGTATCACATTGTATGGTATAAGGAGTATAATTTATACCATAGAATGTGACACACATTGCATGGTAATACCACCTAATTTGGAATAAATACTACATGATGTGGGGGTCATACTAAATATATGGGATTAATACCATGTAATGTGATTATGTATCATAGAATGTGATACACATTGTGTGGTAATACCACCTAATGTGGTATTAGCGGCACCTAACGTAGCGGCACCCTAGAATTTTCCATAAAATAATATTGAAATCTTAAGACTTTGTTTAACGTACTTATCCCTATATCTCTAAGGTGAATTCCTTTGCGTGATGGTTTATCTTAAGACCATGTATTCCTTAAGGTGGATTTCTTCGAGTAAGCTTCTATTACTTAAGGACTTGTATCTCGGGAGTCTATTTTTGCAGGTCCCGAAGTACTTTTCATAACTTTGGTACCCCAATCTAACCAAGTAAGTTTGAGCAAATTAATCTGGAGCATTGATTTTTGCAACACTAGAAAAGAGCATGTACGTTGTACATGTCTAGTTTCAATTTAATGGATATTCTTCGTATATTAGAGTAAAATTAACCCTTTTATGTCATACAATATCATATATATATATATATGACTGATATTTAATTTATTTTTTTATGAAATTTAGTTTTATTAATTATTATAGTTTTTTATCAAAAGAAATGATGTCTTTAAATAGTTGTAATAAAATATAAAATGATGACTGATTTAGTCATTACATCTTAAAAAATTGATTTAAAATAAGATCATAAGAACATATTTAGTTTGTTCCATCATAGTAGTTTTCATGTCAAGTTTATCCGTTATTCAACGATGACACATGTTTCATCCGTTTCATCACAAATTTCACCTGAACTTTCATCGATTTCACGAGCATTTTATCTAACTGGTTTCACCGGTTATTTCACTTGAAGTTTCATCAATTTATATGTTTTCACAAAATATTTTTTTTTACCAGTTAGTATAATTATTTTAGCGATTTTTCCACTCTTTTAATCAATTATAACTTTTTTCACTGTTTTTCCATTTTTCGTCTATTTTTTTCCAATTTAAACCATTTCCCACCGATTTTACTTTGTTTCGCCTATTTCATTGATTTCATATGTTATTCACATGAATTATTCATTGATTAAATATGTTTTCACCGACCTTATGCTTTTTTGATTAATTTTATCCCTTTTCACTAATTTTATCCCTTCCACCCGTTTCTTTACGAATTCCACTCAAATTGTCATCGATTCATATGTTCTAACTGTTTAATTCTTTTAACCAATTTATATTTTTTTAGCGATGTACACTTTTTTTTTATCGGTAGTATCATTTTTCATTGTTTTTCCATTTTTGGTCAGTTTCTTTTGTTTTTTTCCGATGTAAACCATTTTCCTATCGATTCACCAATTAAACTTTTTTTAACTGATTCAACTCGTTTTAACCCATTTTTTTTATTTTTTTATTGATTTCACATGGTATTCACCTGAATTTTCCATTGATTAAATATATTTTTACCGATTTTACCCTTTTTCACCTGCTTTACTCATTTTCACTAGATTTCACTGGTTTCATTAAAAATTCATACAAATTCCACTCGAATTAATTTTCATCAATTTCACATATGTTCACCAACTTTACCTTTATTTTAATCGATTTTACCCATTTTCATCCATTTTTCACAAATTTCACCAAGGTCTTTTTATCGATTTCAAATATATATACGATTTCACATGCATTTTTTACCTATTTCACCAATTTTTTAACCAAGTTCACCAGTGCTCACCAATTGACGCGAACTTTCATCGATTTCATATATATTTTTTTATTGATTTTACCAATTTTTTGACTAATTTCACTCATTTTTTACGAAAATAATTCCATGAAAGTACGATGTTATGCTTGTCTTGATATTCTTTATATTTAGCTTCTCTAGCCAAATAAACATTAAGTACGTACTTAGTGAAGTCATAAGCATTTTTTGTTCATTTATAGGTAAGATGTGATTCTATTTTAACTTTTCATTTTTTTAGTTTTTTCTTCTGCTATATAGGAGTGATATTAAAAAAAAATTAAATATTTTATTTTTAAAGAATTGTATATGACTTATATTGTACTAAATATTTCAATAATGCAAATAACATATTTTTACTTTAAATTTATTGTTACTAAATTAAAATAATTTTACATATATATATATTTCCTACATTAACTCCTACAATTTTGAAACTATCCTTTACATCAAATTTTATATATATATATATAATAAAAATTTTATGTCTAATTATACATTTACCATAATTAATATAAAAAGATTTCATGTCTAATTATTCTTCTTCAACTATTTTTAATTTACATATTTATCATTGTTCTAAATATCACCTTACAACTTAAATAATGATATATTAATCTTCACGAAAATAGAACTTAAATTATTCCCACTTTTATAATAAATATAGACATGACTGAGTAAGCCGATTGATGAGTACGCTACGTACTTTTCAATAATAATGTGAATGAAATTTTGTCATTGTGTGTATTCTCACAATTACCCTTCCCTTTAAACATTGAATTTACACATTAAGTGAAGAAGAAAATAAAATTACAATCATTCTTTAGTGCCGTTCCTGGCCTGCTCAATCGCAGCCTAAACGGCAGTGCCCAAACTTCGCCGATCTGATTGCAACCAAAACAACGGTGAAGGGAAGCTTAGCCAATTTCGCGAATGTTCCGATGGCCACGAACGCCGCCGTTCTGGTGCGACCAATGGCCGTGGAGAGAGATAAGAAGTTGGGGTTTTGGGTGAGTGGATGGGTTGGCGGGGGAGAGGGGTGGTCGGGTTAGGGTTTTGTTGGGTGGGATTATGGTTTTGGTGAAGAAGATATGTTTTTCCTTCTTTTTTTTTTAAAAGAAACTTCTTTTAATTTATTCAATATAAAATTGTATTTTTAACACATTTTAGATAATAAAGGACAATATATATATATATATATATATATATATAACTTATAAAAGACGACACCAACCGTTAACAATGTTTCCATTTTAATTATGATTTTTTTCCACTTTAAATACTAAAATGACGCCATTTTAGTATTTTCCGTCGGATTTTGTGCGTTACCAGATTTTATTTTCTCTTTGATTTTGACGGCTACTTCATGGAGTTTTCCATCTCAGATTCTCAGGGAGGCCCATGTATTTACAATCCGTTTTAGCTTTTCTTTTCCTTCTTAAAATGTTGTCTAAATATTTTTTTCTCCCAAATTCTCATTTGCTCTTTTTCCTAATCGGCCACAATTCTCTTCCTCCAATTCGATTTTCCCATTCTCGTGTTAAATTTGATAACTATATCTGCTGAATCTTTTTTTTTTCTCAAGCATCTAAAATTCTCACTTTCTTTTTGAGTTTTGGATACACCAAAAAAATATCAATTGGATTATATATATACAATTAATGATGCAATTCGTGTAAATAACATTAACTTTTTAAACTAAAAAATACAAAAAAAAAAAAAAGAAAAATCTTGTAGAATAACATTGTTATTAGAATACAATATAAATTAACATTTTAATTAGTAGAAGACTCATTTCGTAAGTTATATATATTTAATTTTATTTATAATAAATATGAATTTTATATACTATTTTTATCCATCTTTTATTTGGTTTGATGAATAAAATCGAATATAATTTCAACAAAATCTAAGCATCTATATTTTTTTTTGAAGTATCACAATTCATGTCAAGTTGGACTAATTCCGACACTGAATTTTTCTAATTTAAAGCCAAAACTTGACTTTAATGACCAACCATAAAAAAATGCATCTTTAGAATCGTTAAAATTTTCATAATATTATTTAATTTAATATATAATAACTAATAAGAATCTTTAATTTTTATTATATGGAATTAAGATTATTTTATATTTTTTTATAATTAATTAGTCACTACTTCAAAATTATTGATCATATGGTTATGTATATTGAGGATAATTGAAATCAAATCTAATAAATTGGTCATTAATTAAAAATTGTTGACCATATGATTATGCATGTTAATGAAAATAAAATAGATATTTGACTCGTAATTAGTCACTAATTCAAAATTATTAACCATATAGTTATGTACATTGAGGTTAATCGAAATCAAATCGATGAGTCACTCGTAAGTAATTAGGTACTAATTCAAAATTATGGATCGATATTTGACTCGTAATTAATAATTAATTCAAAATTGTTAACCATATGATTATGTATATTGTTGTTAACGGAAATAAAATCGATATTTGGCTCGTAATTAGTGATGAATTTAAATTTTTTGACCATATGATTATGTAATTAGTCACTAATGCCTTAGGATAATTTTAATAAGGTTAATTGTAACTAAAAATGATAATTGCCACCGTTGATTAACCAAAATCAACATTGTTGACCTTAATCGTAACAAAAATCAATATTTTTCCCGATTAATTGACCAAGTTGAGGCAATGTATAATTAAGTTATTTGTTATCAAAATCGATGATTGTTTCGGTTAATTGACTAATAATGCCAACATTGCTTACCTTACGGCAATGTATAATTAGGTTAATCGTAACCAATTCGATGATTGTTCCGGTTAATTTGACTAATAATGCCAACATTGTTTACTTTAAGATAATATATAATTATGTTAATCGTAACCGAAACAGATGATTGTCCCAATTAATTGACCAGATTCAATATTTTTTTTACCTTAATGTAATTACATTAATCGTAACCAAAATTGATGATTGTCCAGATTAATTGATCAAACTTAACATTATTTAAGATTTTACGATTGAATTAGATGTGATTAATATGGTAATTGTGTTAAACTTATGTATATTTGCACCCCATTCTCATTCATTTACATTTATATTTGTTTTGAATAACTACTTATGTTTATCTTGTTTTGTTAATTTAATTTTTTGTACTCAGAAAATTTATGTTTCATTGAAGATTAAAAAAAAAAAAAAGTTTTGTATTAATTAAAACTTACAACATAATTACACATACTATTTTGGGTTTTAATCTACATCAATTTAATTTGATACAACATGTGCAAATGCACATAATGATAGAAATAGTGTCCGGCAAGTCAACTATATGGTTGCCGTTTATTGTAATAAATGAAGGAATATTCAATTTAGATTAATAAATGCATTAATTTTATTATATATGATCAACTTTATCTTATGTAATAATTATCTACCCATAAGGATAGAAGTCCTTATATCACAGGGCTATGGGACAACCGGTTGACTGATCTCTAAGGTCGTGATCTAGAATATATTCAAGTTTCGTAGAATCCAATCGAGATAGTACATTGTTGGATTCGGTTAGACTCTCACTAATGTGTATACTCCGTATACTCCGATGAACTGGAAAACGCTGGGGTCCACGAGTGTGACTGGGATAGTCGATACACATAAGTGGGTGACTTGCAGGGATGGCAAAAGCACTGAATACCCCAATTAGGAAATAACTCACCATGGAAGCGGTTGTCGTATATCGGGGTTGAAGTTATTCCAATTTACAATATTATACGAGGAACGATCCCTAATACTTGAGGTGATAAGGTTTATCTGGTGTGAGAACGTCTATACTTAAACGTGAGTTCCGACCAACTGGAGATTACCAGAAAGTCTCTGAGGATTCACGTTGGGTATAGAGGGACTCGTATGCAGGTTCATATCATCAACAAATGATCCATTGATCCGACTTGATAGGTTGGGAATTTCTCATATGGATTTTTGTGAGAAATTAATTCTGGTAAAATCTTTGGCCAAGGTATCTGACGACTTTATGAAAGTAGCTCATAAAGATTAAGTCAAAGAGAATTATTTCGATATCAGAATGCATAAGGTCAAGACGAAGAAAATGGGAACTGATGAAAAATCCATACCCTTAAGTCTCGACTGGGAGATCGATCGACGGAGAGATTATGTCGTATATGGAAATTGTAAATGATTAAAAGGTTCACTGAATTAATTCACCAGTGATTGGGCTCCATGGGCTTGTGGCCAGACATCGACCGTGGAGTGTGGGAGAATTCCCAAATTGGCAGGGGTGCTAATTTTGGAATGATCAGTCGACAAAGTGTTCGATTGATTTAAAGTATCTAATGCCTGAGTAATTAGATAAATATTTAATTATAACCCACGACCAATTAAGTGGTGAACCTACGAGGGCATACACAATACACATGAAGCGAAAGCAAGGAAACGAAGAACAACTGGATCGACCCAATTGGAGCAGAAGAGATCCGATTGGAATTGGATTGAGATTATAATTTAAATTGGAATTTAATTTGTAAGTTAATTAATTAGTTGGGTCATTTAGTTATGAAATTAAATAAAACCTCAATTAATTAAATAAGGAATGAGTCATTAATTAATTAGAAGACTTAGTCTTCCAATTAAAAGGGCCAAGACCCATGTAGGAGAAGGGTTAAGACTTAAACTCCTAGACCTAGTAGGATTAGGAGACATATGTATCTATATATATGAGAATATATGATAGATCCCACACACAATAACATAGCTTATACACATAGGATTAAGTCTAGCAAAAACTCTCTCCCCTCTCTCTCACTTAGGATCGGCCGAACCCGCTCTCTCTCTTTAGAGAAGTTTTCATTTTTTCGATTCTTGCTCCCAAATTGTTCTCTAGTTTTAGATCTTAATAATTCCTATGTTCTAGCCGATTAGGATTATTAAGTTTTCGTGATATTGTGGTGTATCAACTCGTAGAGGCACAACGCGTGGGACGCTACATCAACTTGGAATCGAACAAAGAAAGGGAGAATCGCACCTTCTTTGCTGACTGTTTGGATTTGCAAGGAGACAGGTATAACTTTGGATCTAAGTTATTATGATCGTTATTAATATTCATATATATACATCCAGATTGTATCCTGGCAAGATTCTGTAAGAGGTCCTAAAAATTTTAATTTCCGCTGCCTGAAGGGCTGTTTATCTTACCGAATCCCAACACGTAAATAGCATTACTTTGTGTTAATTGATCATCTGATTTTATCTTCAATATTATTAAATTTTATAATTAATTTTACATTTATATTGATAAATACGAAACATGTATTTACATATATGAATATATTTATTAAAAAAACAAAAGAAAAAGGGGAAAAAAAACCCCTCATCTTTCCCCGTCTCTGGCGAGCCAGCTAGCCCCAGCTTGAACGACCACCATCAGAAAGGCCGTTCAGGCCGCGACATCGTGGAGAGGGGGATTTGGGGGGAACCTCTGACATTTCGATCTGGGCTGATGTGGGGAAGATAAATTCCAATTGCGGGTTGCCGACAATGAAACGGGGTGGGTCGTAAGGGATGGCAGCAGGCGGGGAATAACCGCGACTACCGTTAGGAAATACGGCGACAGTCACGGTAACTGACGGGGAAGAAGAACGACAATGGGGTTTTGGGGTGATGCTGGGGGCGGGTGGTTTACGTGTGGGGAATTTTGGGGTTAATTTAATTTTTTTATTTAAATAGTTATATTGGTTTTCTTTAATATTAAAAATTATACTTTAAAATTATTTACTATTTTAGTGGAGTCAACATTTTTTTTATAGTTAACTGAAATTATATTAAAACTAAGTGTAAGGACAAAACAGTAAAATTATATCATTTTTACAACTAGGATAGTAGGTTAGACCATCTCCAAGAGACAATGTATAACTTAAATTATAAGAAAAAATATAAGATTTGGCAAAAATTGAGCTCCAAAAGTACAAAACTTTTGTACTTTTCCTATAGAAAATTAAAAATGATTTAAAATAGTAATTCATATTTTTTTTTGAAATAATAATATTTTAATTTTATGTTACTTTTACGAAATATTATATTTTTCATAGAACACGATAATTTAATTTAAATAATTAATGTACTTTTTCTATTGAAAATTAAAAATATTAATTCATATTATTTTTTTGAACTAATAATATTTTAATTTTATGTTACTTTTACGAAATATTTAATTTAAATTCATAGAACACAATAATTTAATTTAAATAATTAATGTACTTTTTCTTAAGAAACCTAAAAATAATTTAAAATAGTAATTCATATTATTTTTTTTGAAATAATAATATTTTAATTTTATGTTACTTTTACGAAATATTTAATTTAAATTCATAGAACACGATAATTTAATTTAAATAATTAATGTACTTTTCCTATAGAAAATTAAAAATAATTTAAATAGTAATTCATATTATATTTTTTGAAATAATAATATTTTAATTTTATGTTAATTTACGAAATATTTAATTTAAATTAATAGAACACGATAATTTAATTTAAATAATTAATATTTTATTAGTATATTAGATAAATAAAATTGTATATATATCCCACTATTATTTATATTTGAATCATAATTAATTTTTTTTTTATTAAATAATATAGATGTTTGAGTGAAATTGTGTTGTAGTTTAAAAGTAGAATCTTAAAATATAAACTAGCTGTTGGAGTGCAAAGTAAAAAGTGGGAATGTATAACACTGTTCATCTCTTAAATTTTAATATAAGAAGTCAAAATTTAAGAGGGCTGTTGGTGATGGCCTTACAATTTAAAAATGGGACATGTGTCGGCCGTTCTTGGGGCACCTAAAGTTATCACAGTATTTCGGGTACCAGCAAAAATAAACAAAAGTGTATCTCTAGGTGGATTTCTTTGAGTGGTGAGCCTATAACTCGTTTCTCACTTTTGTTACCTTCTCCCTATCATCTATTCCTGACATTATTTTACCCCATATATTATAATGACATTTTACTCAGTTGTGTTATGATAAATGTGGCATTTTATTTTCTAAGGGTACTTTAATCTTTTTATGCAAACATTTCTTAATTTCGGTGAGTGTGTTAATTACACCCACCATTGGAGTGAGGTAATTTTTCTTTTAAACTTTTTATAAAGGTCATTTTCATTTACTAAATTGAATATTATAAATATATCATAGAATAAATTAAATATTATAAATATCATAGAGTAAATTGACACTAACCCGAAATATAGACTACTCGGGAAAAAAATACTCACATAGAGGTAATGTGAAGTTATCCTTTCCTCCTGTTTAACATATTATGAATTACTGACTTGTGCTTGGTTTGCTTTATTATACCCAACTCTATACCTAATTTGGAGTTTTTCTCCCTCGATAAGTTACCTTATTAGTTGAAGTCGAAGACTATGAAATTTATCGAAGAAGAAAAAAGTTGAAGACTATGATGAGTTAGAATTTGAATTTTGTAAAATCAAGCATGAGATAGAAAATGAGCCATGGACGATGCAAAGATAGTGCAGCGTAGCTAGAAATAATTTGAATTTGGTTATTAAGAATGAGATGAATAATGTCACGGAAAACATTTTTATTGGAATAATATTTTTTTCTTTTTCTTTTTTCGGTGAAGCGGTGAATATATTAAGATAATTTGATAAATACAAATATTACTCAACTAACTCAATAATAATATTAGTGTTATATTAGAAATATATTCTTTTTTTTTGTGAGATTTGTTTTTATGATCTCATAGCACAAAATGAAATAGAAATGATTTTCAATAGAAATGTTGACGGACTTTTATTTTATTTTAACTTATTATTTTTATCAATTGAAATGTTGACCTTTTTTCATTTTATTTTAATTTATAGTTTTTAATGATGAAATCTTATATCATACTTTGGTATTATATGATGGATATATTTTGTATCGGATCACATAATTTTAAATTTAATAATTTGTCAATATACACCACAAAAATATAATATTGGTGTAGATAGAAGATTCATCCCGAATTTTGACATTAATGAAAAGAAAAGTCCTCGTTTATCCTTGAATGCAAAATCATACCAATATCTTAGAATCATAGTTAATCTGCAACTAATTTGCTGCAATAACACTTTATACTTGTTTGTTTTTATAACTGTAAATTTTAAAAATGGTCCTGTATCTTTGAAGTTTTTTCAAAAATAATCCTATAACTATATTATTAACACATTTAGTTTTTTAAATTTTATCCAATTTCAATTTTAGTTCAATGTATAACAAATTTTGTTCTTTAACTTTCAATAATTTTTAATTTTCGTCCTGCAATTACAAATTTGTTCATATTATTAGATTAAAAGTTTGTAAATGAAGGACAAAAATTAAAAGTTAGAGAACACAATTTTAAATTCTGGTATAATTGAAACTTAAAAAATAGAAATATATGACTAAAATTGAAATGAGAAACTAAGGGTTTTTTGCACTTTGCACCCCCGAAATATAGGAAATAGGCACTTTGCACCCCCGAAACTTAGATTTAGCACTTTGCACCCTCGAAATATGAAAAATGCAGCACTTTGCACCCTCTTTTATTTTTAAGCAAAAACTCAAGGGCAAAATAGGTAATTCTATTGTAAATCTTTGGCACTTTGCATCCCCAAAATAAAATTATCACTTAAAACTCCCTAATTAAAAACAAATCAACAACTTGCACCCCTGAAACACAATAAATGAACACTTTGCACCCCAAAACACAAAATTAACACTTAACACCCTCAACTTAAAAAAAAAAAAAAAAAAAAAACTCAAACCCCTCATTTTTTTCCGGCAAAGATGAGCATTAAGGTGAAAAAAATTTAATAGGTAATAATTT
This sequence comes from Penstemon barbatus, assembly GCA_003313485.2. Taxonomy (NCBI): domain Eukaryota; kingdom Viridiplantae; phylum Streptophyta; class Magnoliopsida; order Lamiales; family Plantaginaceae; genus Penstemon; species Penstemon barbatus. The sequence continues at coordinate 71,516,419 of CM064880.1, forward strand.
ATGGGTCTTTAATATTTTGAAGTAGACAATGAGTCTTCGAGAAGTTCACTTGTATTTTATTTAGTTATTTATGGTTATATTGTTGAAAAGAAAGATGGAGAGAGAAAGAGTATTCGAGTATTTATAATTGTATTTTGCAAAATTTAAGGAAAAAAAATGAAATACCTATTTTGCCTTAGATTTTTTTCACTCCAACGGTCAACTTTGGCGAAAAAAATGAGGGGTTTGAGTTTTTTTAATTTGAGGGTGTTAAGTGTTAATTTTGTATTTTGGGGTGGAAATTGCCCATTTATTGTGTTTCGGGGGTGGAAGTTACTTATTTGTTCTTAATTAGAGGGTGTTAAGTGATAATTTTATTTTGGGGGTACAAAGTGCGAAATTCTCAAGTTTTGAGGGTGCAAAGTGCCAATACTATTGAATTACCTATTTTGCCCTTGAATTTTTGCTTGAAAATAAAAGAGGGTGCAAAGTGCTACATTTTTCATATTTTGAGGGTGCAAAGTGCTAAATCTAAGTTTCGAGGGTGCAAAGTGCCTATTTCTCATGTTTTGGGGGTGCAAAGTGCAAAAAACCCAGAAACTAAATATGTATTCAATATAAATAAATGATTATTTTCGGAAGGATTTACAAAACTATTTTTGAAATTTTGCTTATTTATTTATAATTAAGATCCCCCGCCAAGGATGTATAAAAATGGCTATCCAAGTGCCACGGCATCAATCCACATTATCCAGATTGGTAGAAACGAGTGGTTTTCATTTCATTTAGAACTAATATCAAATCAACAAAACAAATGTATGAACAGAGAAAAAAGGGGCATTTTTAGGTAGCAGAAAATATAAATCAGAGCAGGGATAGTAGACTGTCTAGTATAGTAGTAGATAAATCTTGGGAGCTAGGGCTTGGTTGGTTCAGCTTCAGCCATGGCCTCAACACCATCATCCACTATTACCCCACTTTCTCTTTCTTCTTCGTCAACAACACTCATTGATGCCAGCAAGGCTCCTCCTCCTCGCCATCATTTACAATGCGGAGTGTCATTACCACCGGTCCCTGCCGCCGCTCACTCCCTCACCCGCCTAACCAAAACCACCGCCTATTGTTAGTCCGACCCGACCCGACCCGATTAATTCATGCCCATCTTCTTCGATCTGTTTGTCTAATTAGTATATTGATGTTTGTTTCAGGTCGAAAGTTTGCTCGGAATATTGTTGCCATGGCTACTGGAGAGGCTCCTGCTGAAGTGGTTGCTACAGCTGAGACTCCCGAGATTGTTAAAACAATTCAACAAGCAGTAAGAATTTTCTTTTCTCTATACTGATCGTCGATATTGTTTTTTTTTTTTGGTTATCATTTGTACGTTATAATTAAATTGTAGTGGGAGAAAATTGAAGACAAGTATGCGGTGACTTCTCTTGCGGTGGCTGGAGGAGTTGCACTATGGGGCTCTGCCGGAATGATCTCTGTAAGTTGCTTTTAGACCACTCATACATTATTACATATCTTCCTAGCTAGTTGTTCATTAATCTCAGGCTCAGCTAATTAATTTAATTTTCTTTCCTTCATATATAGGCTATTGACAGGCTCCCATTGGTACCTGGTGTTATGGAGCTAGTAGGAATTGGTTATACTGGCGTAAGTTCTTTTCAAGTCATTAATTCTTTCTGTTTTCTTATCTAATTGCTAGCTGTAGTTTAATGAATTTATCTTATGTACATAAGTGTGTATTTGCTGCAGTGGTTTGCATACCAGAACCTACTTAATAAACCAGACAGGTATGTACATAATGTTTTTTTCTGTACATGATTGAACTTAATTATAATCCCAATTCAACTACTCAACATTATAGATCAGCTTATATATAACAAAAACCTGATTGAAATTTCAGGGAAGCATTGATTGAAAAAATCAAAAACACATACAAGGATATAATTGGGACTAGCTGAAAGCAGGGCTGAGTTAATCAAACAGCTTATCTCACGAGTGAAATCAATGTAATGTATACTTGCATTTATTGCTTCAACAGGTCACATGTATCAATATATTTGTTCCTTTTTTGTTGGCATAGTCCTCTAACCTAAGAAAACCTGTTTGATTGATAAGCTATCCTTTTGAGATATGTTGCTTTGTACATTGTAGATTTCTTCTTCATCACAGTTGTATATTTAATCCTATATCCCATCTTTGTGAACTAGAGGTGTTTGATTATAATAATGATGCTCAGCTATTTTAGATTCAATTTCAATCTGCCTCTAAAAATTCCAGTGAACTATATTTGTATAGATATTGATCATTTCATAATCAAAGCTAGGATTTCATATTATAATCTAAATTTCTAAAAACGAAGAAATAATCGACAAATGAAGGACAAGTTCTACAGCTTTATTCCATTAAAACAGTACATAACTCACACAGGTTAACTCAAAAGAGCAACATTACTTAATAATACATTATTTGGGCAACCAATATAAATACACACCTAGCAGCTAATTATTAGAGGGGATTTTCTTAGGCTTATTAAAGATGCCAGATCCGTAGGTGCGATTGGTCATCTCAATCAAGAGAGGAAACTGGCAAATGGAGAAAAGAGCTATCGGAATAATTGAAAGAACAATAATTGGAATTGTAACCCAGGATAACTGGTCATGGAGAATCAAATATAGTGAGGCACCAAAAGATGCCATCATTGTAGCCACAGAGAAGAACAAGCATGCCAGTCCGAAAATTAACTTAGCGGGCAAAGACTTGAGAAAATCTTCTTCTGCATATCGTGCAGTGAGAATTCCCAAGAACATCAATAGTGAAGTGGAGGAACTAAACATTGATAATGCATTTGAAACCATGAAAATCATGAACCCTTGAGGATGACTTTCCAACATTGTCGGTAGCCCTGTGTCATTTTTATTACCACCTGGAACTGTGAATGCTGTAGTAAACATGACTGCAGCAATGAGAGTGCCTACGATCATGCTTGACCCTGCAGTGTTTTTCATCCAACTTTCTGCATCCTTCACTAGCTCCTTATGTTCATCACTGAACAGAACTTCCGGCGTTTTATTGTTCTCATTTACTTCTTCTTTGAGCTTAGGTTGAACAATTTTCTCCACTTCCTTAAACCATTGTAGTTCCCTTTGCATCTGTAGTGCTGCTCCAGAAACACGCTCAAGTTGAGAAGGTGGAGATAGCTTTGCAGCCAGATGTAAGTAGTTGTTTCTGAAAATGTCATGTCTGCGAACCATGATGCTCTTCTTTGTTCCTAAACCATAGATAAGGCTGAAAATTTTCTCTTGACGTAATACAATTGCATGTGAAAATATTGTTCTTCCTCTTTCGTCTTTCTTCCATATAATCTCAGGATTATATTTAAGCATCTCAGTTATGAATTCAATAATCCCATGCTTTATAGCATCATAAATTATTGTATTCAAATCCATCTTTTCAAGCTCTAACTTGCTCAATTGTCGCATCTTCTGAAATATGCAACTCAGGAGTTTTACAGCTTCATCATTTACCAACTTCCTGTCATGGATATACTTGATCTCTGGAACTAATTTTTTAGGGAAAGTCGATCAACAAGCATATATCACAAGAAATATAATGTATATTCCATGTGATCTTCAGTAAAATATACATACCTAGGCATCGTAAAATGCCCCAACACAATTCGTGGAACAGCTTGAGAACTGTAAATATATGTACCCCAAATTGATCATTGGTGGAACAAGAAGTTAGATGAATTAATGGTACTGCAAAGCTATACAATTAATACCTCGACTAGTTGTGATGCGTCCTCCTCCATGTTCCATTTTAGAGATTTCTTCTTCACTCGATTCGTCACTTTCAATGTTGAGGATAATATCACTGCTCAAAGTTTGAGTCTCTATGTGCTCTTCATTGTGCTGAATGCCCCAAGGTGAATGAATTCTTACAACTAAGATATATAAGGGGGAACCATTATTTCAGAGGAGTGAGTTCTGAATAATACAATTTTTATGTTATTAACTGCATCTTACAATTAAACGCAAGGATATTTAATTTGTGCTTACAGTAATAGATACAGTTTTCCCAAAATGCAAGCTTCGTCCCACTGCGGAATGCAGAAGGCTTGTGAGCCAATAATCTGAGTGCATAGGTGCCGCTGTGATTTGGGATAACACCCAGCTTTGGATACCGTTTTAAAAGCCTTGAAGCGACATCTATTATATAATAGTATGGGAATTAATTTCTAAGGTCACGGATGATATAGTATTGAAGATTATCACGGACGATAGGTATAAATGTGATTCAGTCACAGTATTAATTAACGTGGCTAGCTAGCTAGGCTTACCATACATTTCTGCGGTAATAAGACAAATAAGCAGATTGACTCCGTGCCCACCATTTCCGGGACTGAAATTATGCTTAGGTGTCACCTTATATAAATAACGAACCATATGCTTTTGTCCGTATAAGGCAGCCACAATTACAGGAAGTTGGCCATCCTCGTGGTCAACATTGGCAATCTCAACCAATCTCTTGTTCTTTTGTATTATTGCCTTTGCTAGTTTCTTTGCACCGCAGATAGCAGCAAGAGACAAGCCAGTTGCACCATATTCATTTATAATTTCCAAGTCACCTGGTGACATCTCAATTACCAATTTCTCTGCAATCTCTATATGTCCAGATAAAATTGCAACGTGCAGGGCAGTATCCCCATGAGATGAGATTCTCGCCCGAATTGCATTAATTTCATTGTTCTCAAGGAAATCATTTACACCATTCCAATTGCCCTGTTCTGTTACTCGGTACAATCGCTCATACTTAAGGTACTCTTTGGTCCCCCCTTCAGATTCATCATGACCTTGAGGTAGTACTTGTTGTTGTATATGAATATGATGATCTGTGGATGGTACGTGATGAGACTTTTCAGCTAGATGAGTCCATGCATAGTGAGCAGACATGTGAGCTTTATTGTACTTAGCATATATTCCTGTTCCACAAGAAAGTTGAATGGCATGCAAAGCCAGGGCATTCTTTTTCTTCCATTCATCATGTTGTTGTTTCTGTGATTTATCTGGTTCAGCCTCCTTCCCAGAGGCAACATTCCAAAGGCCATGGCCGACCAAATAGTTTTTCAAACACCTTTTCCATTGCTCGTAGTTGTCCTCAGTCAGCGTCTCTGGAACAATTCCAGACCCTCCATAATTTTTTCCACTGCCTGTTCATGATAAACATGATGAAACGTTTAACACATTAATTCATGTTGTGATCATATTTCATGTTCATAAGGATGTTTAGTTTGAAGTCTGACCAAGCATACTTACTACAACAGATGATTACAGAGGATCGAGTTAATTTCTAACATGATAAGTGCCAATGACTGATCATACACTAACTAAAAATTGATATTCTACCATCAAAATCATCCGTAGAGTTCTAAAAGAGAACATCTTGAAGTTAGAGTTCTGCAGAGAGCGAGTTTTAAATGTATGTGGCATATGTATACATGTGTGTGTGCAGTGTGTGTGTGGTATAATCTCCTTAAAATTTTCTCCATTAATTAATTTCAATTTGAAATGGGGGAGACAGACCTGTTTGTTTCAACAATCTGAACTCTCAAGTGACCGTTGTCAAGTAAAGAAGGAAATATCACTTTAAACGAAAAATATATACAAATGTTTACTAGAAGAAAAAAAAAATTCATTGCATATTACGCAGAGTTAATTAATTAAGAATAATATAAAAACATGAAGAAACAATAATATATACATATATAGCTTCAACCTAAATTTTTCGTCATCTCTCTTCAAGATATCTCAATTTGTTCCCATGTATACACACATTTATATAGAACTGACCATGGATTAAGAAGGTTAAGTCTAGCTCACACTCTAATAGAATGCCTCATAATTAATAATAATATGCCTAAAGTAGCACGCATTCTTTTGTCTTTTTATCCTTTCTCTCTTTATATCCCCATAACTATATATTTTCTGTTACAATTCTTTTATGGCTAGCGATATTGCCAGAGCGGCAATTGTTGCTGCCAGAGCAAAAAATATATATTTCCAAATATGCCCTCATGTTCAAATGGTAATTAATAAATATGACTGCTACGTTTTCCAAATCAGCACACTAATTGAGGAGCTTCTATAATTAATTTTCTTAAACATAGAAATTATACTTGAATTTTAATTGTTAAACCCACATAATTATAAATCATTAATTTCAAGTAATTAAAATTATAGAAAAAAATTCATAAACGAGTTTTCAAGTTTAAGATTAAAAAAATTAAATATTTCAGAACTAAAATAGTTGAGAAAAATTAATTTAAATAGTTTTTCTTTTTTTAAGATAACATGAAGTCTATAATCATGTGGGACTCAAGACAATTGAAGTAAATCAGATAATTAATTATAGAGGATTCTCAATTAATGTGCTGATCTGGAAAATGTTGCAACCATAGCTATTAATTACCACTTAAATATGAGGGTATTTTCGGAAATATTTTATTTTTGCTCTGGCAGCAACAATTGCTGCTCTGGCAATATCACTAGCCTTCTTTTATTACTGTCTTTAAAGGCATGCAGTACTAATTCTAACCATTCTAAAGTCATGCACATATATTCTCTCACTTACCTCTTGGGGCCAACACAACGTGATAAAGAGAAGTCCAAGATAAACTCAAGGAATTTAGATTTCTCAAGCATTCAGTCACTTGGTATTCTAATACACGAGATTAACGTTTAGATGGGACACAATTCAAACCTGTTTTGTTTAATGAACACAAACCTGCCACCTTCAAGCTGTTTCCCTTTACTACTGCATGGAATTTAAATGATTAATAGCTTCAAGGTTAGCACCTAGCTAATTAAGGGGTAAACTGCATAATGTAATGTAATGTGTGTAATAGGGTTCATGAAATGATCACCCTCGACAGTCGACATATATAGTTAAAAATACTTCTATTTAATTATGACAACTAAGGAGAGCAACTCAAAAAATTGAATACATTAGCAGTGTCAAGGAGTAGTGATCAGGTTAATCTGTTGGCACAACATGAATATCAAATTTACTAGAAGAGGGTTGGAAGAAGAAAAAACCCTCGAAGAGAAGTTCTACATTTTTTTTTTGTCAGTAATCAATTGTTTTGAAATAATCCGTAAACCTGACTCTATAGCCAAAATAAAATAACCAGCTAAGAAAATATTGACTCCTATATACCTAAAGAAATAATATAACTGAAGTAAACTGTGAAACTAATCTAGGAGATATGGTTACCAATATCTACCCGAAATAAGATAATATTATTTCTTTATTCTCATGCATCAGTCTCCCCGAATTGAAAAGAGTAGGATAAAATTCTTTCTCGATTTTTCATAATCTTCTTCATCAATGTAAAAAAGAATGTTTAATCTTGAAACGCTTCGGCGTGATAAATACTTAATATATTTAGCCCAATAATTACCACGACAACATGTACCAATAACTAAATCATGACATTTTGAGATTATTTTTCATCTTTTGGAACAAAGTCCTCCAACATCGAAATTTCATATAATAAAATGGAAGAAGTGTTCTTTTAAAAAAAATTATTTAATGTATCTTTGGTAAGGATAATTTATTTTTAGTTCATAAAAAAATCATGATCTCATCTCTAACGTATAAATATGCAAATCTAATATAAATAAATTGCATATCTTTTTTTTTTTTAAAAATTATTATTACAACACATTATTCATATCACGAATCTCTTGTTATTTACAGAGAATCTCACTTCCCCCCTAAATGTATAGTCAGGTTCCACTTTCTCCTTAAAATTAATTTTTTGCACTGTTCACCCTGAACATGCATAAATTTTGCACTTTTCCGGCCAAAGAGTTCAAAGGGAAAGTGTAATATCGAAGTTCAGGGTGGAAAGTCCAACAAGGGTGTACGTTTAGGGGTGTAAAACTTAATTCTTTGCAACCAATTATAATTCAAAGTGCAAAAAATATAAAATTTTAAAAATTATGTGTAATTGACTAGTTGTAATTATATATAATAAATAAAACAAAAACTTTAGTAAAAATTTACATATACTAGTATAAAATAGATACAAATATATTAGTTAGACATTATATAGTTAAATATAGATATAAAATCAAGCCTACACTATACTTTCATGTTTAGGCGCATGACATTCTTCAAACGATGTATCAAGTTGTTAAATTTTTTAAAGAAAACATAGTTAGCAGTACTATGAGATCGTGGATTTTTTAGTTGATATAAAGAGGTAAACTTCTTAATTAAAGAAGCAAATTAATACTTTAAATTAGAAAATCGCGCTTTCCCTGTTGAACTTATAGTCTATTGTATTTTCACCTCTAAACTTACATATTTATTGCATTTTTCACCATGAATTTCTTAATTGTACTTTTTCCCAAAACTCTTTGATATGAAAAATACTTTAAAAAAAAAGTTCAAAAGAGAAAGTGCAATATTAACAATTAAAAAAAAATTATGAAGAAAAAGAAATACAACTTGACCACAAGTATAGAAAATAATACTATATTTTCTGACGTAGCAAATGTTAGGAGGCCATTAGCTTGGGTGTGTTTTGCAAGACGACAATTTCTATAAAGGAAAATGGGTGGGTCCCAAAGCTCTTGTAAACTCGGGATGAGTGAGTCTGAGCTCAATTCCGAGTTTGTGGTGGAGAAAATGTGGCTCTTCTCACTCCACTATTATTTATAATAAAAAGAAAACAAAAAGAAAGTGCAAAGCGGGGTCTGGGGATTCTGGTGTAGGCGATTCAACCACTAGATTTGTGCCATATGGCAACATCTTCGTAGACCTAGTCCTGAGGTTGGCTGCTCGTCAGCCTCAAATAAAACCTTCATTTTTTTCATTTTTCCGTAATCTAATATACATGGAAATTATTTGTGGCTCAGAATTTTCCTTACTGCAAAATTAAATAAAATCAACAACCAACAATCGCTGCAAGTCTCTCTCTCTCTCTAGTGTTTCTCTGTTCATCCTTTCACAGCTGAAGCCTGAACTCCCAATAAATTATTCAATTGAGTTTTCCACATGATTCCAATCCTCCGTTTTCTGATTTCTCCGGCTAGGTCCAGTTCATGAACGATTGGTCAAAGCTTTCGGCGCCATGGCCATCTTCGGAGTCGGAGGTTATTTTGTAGCTTTTTATTAATTCTTCAAGATGGTGATGACAATGTTGCTGATATATACTTATAGTGGCTCACGGAGTCCCAGTCTATTTAATTTGAGCTGACTGATTGAACCATTTCCTTTTTTTTTTTTTTTCCTTTTCTTTGTCTTTTTTTTCCTCTGGACTGGATGCAAAGGTTAAGGCAACAAGACGTACGTTTCGGGTAGGATTCTGGATAAGGAATTAACTACCTCTTGTTTACTATACTACTACTAGTACTTCTTTGGGATTAGAGATGCGTCTCTCTTCTTTAATTGTCTCTTTTTCACTGCCTATTTTGATTACATCTTAACACCTTTACTACTTAATAGTAATAAAATTCAAGCAGAAAAGGAATATCTCTTTCTTCCTGTTACTATTATATTTTTTTCCAATGAAAAAGAAAACTACTAATTATGAAGAATTAGTGATTGGAGACCGGGGCAGATTTCCATCGAAATCCTATTGTTACTAGTTTTTCTCTTTTGCAGTACTAGTGTTACTTTGTCAGGTCTCCTCCAGTAACACCATCACCATCACTGCCACGACGGCCAAATCATCTGGCACTTTTGTTGTTGCAAGCGATGATCAAACACGTGTTCTGTATTTCAAGCAGCCCCTGATCCTTTATTTGGATGGACCCTCATTCATCTGGAGAAGATCTTATCTTTAAGGTCTTATTAAACTCACTCATTTACTTTTGTTTAACATCTAAAATGTTCTCTCGGTCTCTTCATCTCACAATTCCATGCCAATTCATGGAATTCGTTCTTCAATGGCAGACTAGGAAACCGTATACAATCACAAAGCAGCGCGAACGTTGGACTGAAGGGGAGCATAATAAGTTTCTGGAAGCCCTGAAGCTCTATGGACGTGCTTGGCAGCGTATAGAAGGTCACTATTTTTTTGCTTATTGAATTCTATGGATGACACAATCATTATTAAGTTTGATTACTTCAGGTTGTTTATGTCCATCTTCTTTTCCAGTATAATCAGCCCCATCTTGGGTTTTTCTTTCACTTTAATTATTTAATTCTGTTATTTCAGCTGAATCATATTAATATATTTACTTAGGAGAATTCTGTTTCGTGAATGAATGATCTCTTGATAGAGACCTATCCCTCCTGTCCTTTTTGTTTTGTTTTGCATTGATGGTGGCGCAGAACATATAGGAACCAAGACTGCTGTGCAGATCAGAAGTCATGCACAGAAATTTTTTACAAAGGTCAATCACCGTCTTCTCTTTCTACCTTGGATTTATTTATATAGCAGTTACTTGGCTAGGGTGTGGTTCTCATGCTGGAAAAGTTAAGTGCCTGAAATTTTCATTTATGTTAGTTTTAATCTTAAATTTATATGCTTATAGCTCTTTTCTAAATAAGAAATACACAGTTCTAGAGTTTGCCTGAATAATGCCTGATATATTGAAATATTTTATTGCATGAACCCGTGCTTTTTCTCAGGATGCTTCTTCTTATGTACCCTTGTTATCAATACTTATTCTAGATTTTATTCTGCATTTGCAGCAGTACCATCTTAAATGTTGTTGCTACCATCTGATTGTATTAAAAAGGAATACAAAAATAGTGGCAATTTAGATGCTTCAGGGTGGAAATGGGTACATTAAGCTGAACATTTTGTGATCCTTAGAACTTGAGCTCAATAAATCATGATTGAGCTTCAAGCATGCCTATATTAATATTTAACTTCATATGCTCAAGAGAATTTCAATTTTGCGCCGGGAAATTATATCAACTTATCGAGGTCCCAAGCTTGAAAAGTTCTCCTTTAAACATTTGCACCTTTGATGTTGCAATTGAGACGGAGACACTGAGTCGAACATCCCCTGGTTGTGGTTTTGTAAGATTTGTCTTACTAGAAGCTTGTTTGAAGAAAACAAATTGATATAGGATATCAAACCATTTTCTCCAATTAGCTTTTGGTCTTCATATACTTTTTACCCCCTTTACTGATGATACAATTGACTAACTCGGAAGATACACATATAAGGTATATATGACAAAATTAAGCAATCAAAACTGCTCCTGACCTCTCTTTCCATTCGCTCACCAAAGAATTCTTGTAACATGTCTACCAGAAAGGTGAAATCCTTCACAACTCACTTCTTCTATGATGGATAACTATGACCCTGTAGAGTATATGAGCCTTGATTTTGCTCCATCTAACGTGAGTCATTTTGAGATAGATGGTTTAGTAATGTATCCATCTTATGTTTAGGACGCATTAGTCAAGTTTAGCTACTTCAGTTCATCAAGTTATATTAATTTTATATTTTTTTCTTAGGTATTGTTTGAAGCTTGTGAATTTTGCCAAGTACAAAACCTTGCCCTATATTTATGATGATGATAAGATACTTTATACATTTTTTTTGTGGTGGTTACTTCTGATGTATTGTGGCGGTTGTTGTGTAGCGTCTTTATTATATAAGTCAGGTTTGTTACATCTGTTAATTGTTTTGACATGTTTGTGTGGTTTACTTCGCACTTCATTGTAGCCTTAATTTCACTGCTTAGTTGAAGTCTTTCACAGTGACAACGGGACATATTACTTTGAAAGTACTATATTTGCCCGCAGAAAAAGGACTTCAATTATTTAGAAATTTGTTCATTTAATTTCTGATAATATGTTTGGATCAGTTTTGATAAGCTTGGTCAATTGGGTGATATGGTAGTAATGATTTTTCTTAGTAAAAAAGTTTGGCTTGTGTTTTGGCACATATAGTTTATCAAAGATGGGTGGTTAAATGTCAAGTCAATAAGGCGTAAAGGTTTGAAAATAAGATTTGTGAAGTTCTTTTCCTTGGCAAAAACTTATTGGATCAGTTGCCTAACCCAACCCAATTATAGATATCAAATGGGTCGGTTGGTACGTAATTTTTTGTGGTTGGACACCATTGGATCCAATTGGGTTGTGGGTACAAGCGGACCTACTTTGGACCGATGTTGACCAGACAAAAAATACAAAAATAACAGTACAAGCTAATGTGAAATAATTTTTAAATCTGAAATTATTTTATTAAGAGTAATATGGAATGACGCAAATATCCTTGTAAATAGTGTTTTAGAAGAATAGTAATTTGGCCCAGATTCAAACCAACATATTAATTTGATATGGCCTGCATCTGAACCCACACACCCATTGCCGACATGGGTTTCATTGTTTTTGTCCATTCAAGTCTCTACAATAGAAAAAGGTAGAGGCTGATTAAGAAAACGGCATACATGCATAACCGCATATTCACAAAGATATTGCACCTTCGTATCCTAACGTGGTCGCACCAAACTTTAAGCTGTTCTACAAGACTCCAAAGCTCAATTTAAGTTACCTAACTTTTTCCATTTTTGGATTGTACTGTTAAAACTTTCTTAATACGTCACCTTAATGCTTTATTCTCAAATTCTCACATGATTTATCAACCCAAACTCTGTCAATTCATTTATTTCTCTGCATGGTGCATTCAGTGCTGCTACTTTCTGCTACATACAGTTGAACTAAATTATACTTATCTAATCCAGTTGGAAAAGGAGGCTGTTATAAAGGGAGCTTCAGTAGGACATGCTGTTGACATTGAAATCCCTCCGCCACGGCCTAAAAGGAAACCTAGTAGTCCTTATCCTCGAAAGACAATTGTGGGAGCTCCTACTTTGCATATGGCAGTGAAGGATGTGAAACTATCTAACCCAGTTTCTTCTTTGTGCCAGGGTAAAACCACCCTAGACTTGGACAAAGAATCTGAGGTACGAGCTATACGTACCATTTCTAGTGGCAGGCTTCTGCTAAAATCTTTAATTTTTTTTTTTTTGTGAAGTGAAATACTTTGATCTTGATTTTTTTTTTCTTTTTCATTTGAATGAACTCGTTTAAATACTATTTAGAAAAAATATAACGAAATAATTAAATAAAACTGATCCTGTTCTCATGTTCTGCAGAAACCTTTTGATGATGGAAATCTAGACAATACTGACAGATACAATGGAAAGGATGATTGCAGCGAGGTTTTCAATCTTTTCAAGACTTCTAGAAAATTGTGTACTTTCAAGGAATATGTTTCGCTCCCAAAAGAAGTAAACGAGGATGAAACCCCCCAATCTCATGTCACTACTGAAGCCCAAGGACTTCAGACAGATAAATCTGGCAAAGAGCCTTTTCAGGATAATGGCTCATTTAATACTTCAAATGTTGTGGATTCGTACCTTAAACATGATAAATCTGTGCATGGCACGATAATAGATGAGCTGAAGCATTCTGAAAATGTTGAAACACTTTCAACCGCTGATGCACAAGCCTCACAGAGTTTCCCTCGCCATGTCCCTGTGCACATTCTTGATGGAAGCTTAGGAACAAGTGCACAAAATATTTCCCCAAATATGGCCTTCAGAGAACCCATCTTGTATCAAATGGGTGGAGTTCATGGAAATCAAAGTCTATTTTTGAATCCTGCTGCATCTGTTACTTCTGAACATCAAAGTAATGCATCAGGATCTTCCATTCATCAGTCCTTTCCTAGTTATCACCCAATGTTCATCCCAACCCAGAACCAGGATGATCACCCATCGTTTCTTCACATGTCCTCTACGTTTTCAAGTCTTATTGTATCTTCTCTATTACAAAATCCAGCAGCCCATGCTGCAGCTAGCTTTGCAGCAACTTTATGGCCATGTATAGACACGGAAGTTCCAGTAGAACCTCCTACAGGCACGGGCCGAACATTTCAGTCGAAGCAGATAAATTCAACTCCTAGCATGGCAGCAATTGCTGCTGCTACCGTAACAGCTGCAACCTCGTGGTGGGCATCCCATGGCCTACTCCCATTATGTGTTCCTGTTCACCCTGGCTTTACTTGTTCTCCTGAATCAGCTTCAGCAACTCTTATTGATAGCAGTGCTAAAAATAATGAAAGAAGAGAAAACAATACCGATCCTGCCTTAGGAGGTCAAAAACTGGAACCCAAGTGCTCCGAGGCCTTGCATAAAAATCTGTCAGCTTCAAAGTCACCAACTTTATCATTGTCGGATTCTGAAGGAAGTGAAGGTGGTAAACGCAATTCTGGGGTAGAAACTGCTGATATAGCATTAGTACTTGTGGATGAAGCTGAGCTAAATGACACAAGCAAAAGCAAGAGTCGAATGCAGGTGGACCGTTCTTCTTGTGGATCAAACACACCTTCCAGCAGCGAAGTAGAAGCTGATGCTCTGGAGAAGCATACAAAAGAAAAGGAGGAAAAGCATATAAAAGATGATATTGAGGAGTCAAAAGAAATTGATGCCATTCATCCTGTTAGTGACCCGTTTGGTCGGCGCTGCAGAAGCGCCAGCAATATGATTGATTCCTGGAAAGAAGTATCTGAAGAGGTAACTGGAGAAATTCTACTATTGCAAATGAGCTGTTTATTATTTTGTGGATATTGCATTTATGTCTTTTGTTTTTTTCTTACTATTGCATGCAGGGACGACTGGCTTTCCAGGCACTCTTCACGAGGGAAGTATTGCCTCAAAGTTTTTCCCCTCCGCCTGATTTGTTGAATATGGGAATTATTAATATTGACAAGGATAAGTTAAGTGCTGGGAAGAAAGATGATGAACTTGGGTTGGATCTTAATGCCTCTTTAACTGTTAAAAACAAGGAGGGGGGACTACCTAATAATATTGGACTTGGAAATGCTGCTAAGCTAAAAGCTCACCAAAGTACTGGATTTAAACCTTACAAGAGATGCTCGGTAGAGGCTAAGGAGAGCAAGGTTTCAGCAAATTGCCATGATGAAGAGAAAGGACCCAAGAGATTACGCTTGGAGGGACAGGCTTCTACTTAATAATGTTTCTATAATATGTTTGATTGATTATCTAGTTTGAAAATATGAAATACTTTCTTGTTTAGTTATGCGTACTTCAAGCTTAATTATTTAGGACCGTGCAAATGCGATTTCAATGTTCTTGGATGTAATCTATTCTGGAAAAAAAAAATCTAAGGTTTATTACGAAATAGTTATAGATGGGCGGTATCAAAAATTGGTTTGAGAGTTTTTGATAAAATTATTGAAACTCCATTTGGACAATAACTTCAATGATATTTATTAATTATTTTGTGCAAGAACAAGAACAAGGAAAGACCATTTATATAACTAGGAAAGTGTACGTGCGTTTTTGGCACTGAAAAAGATAGTAGTTTCGGTCACTTGGAAGAGGACGAGGCGAAGGCAAAGGCAAAGGCAGAGGCGGAACCTAAAGATCAAGATGGTTCCGAATCTTGGACCGAATGGGCCAAGGAGAAGATTGGACTTAAGACTGATCATGAAACCATTCCTGGTCGGGAGTACGATGCCGCCAAAAAAACTAAAGATAAAATCACAGATTCCGCTTCTGATAATTAATTCTTTTACGTACCTCTCGTTTTACGTGATGATGATACGTTTTACATTTTGTAGTAAATTGAATATATACTTGTTAGGTAGTGTATCTCCATGTATGAAATCAAAGTGCCTTTGATTAATGAACATTTTCACTCCCTTATTCCAAAACAATTGTCGCATTAGAGATTTCAGATGTAGTAAGGAGGTTAATAATTAGCCTTGAATTTAGGAAAAGTTAGATTTATACCTAAAATTACCCTATTTATTTGGTTAGATGCGAGAGAACAATTGGTTAATAAGGGTAAAATTAAAAGGAGTGAATAGTATTTTTGGTCCTCCTTATGGTTCAAATTTTGCATTTTCGTCCCTCTTAAATTTTTTGTAGCAGATTGGTCCCTCTTATCAATGTAATGTATCGCATTCGTCCCTCTTATAACACATTCTTTCCTCTTAAATTTTTTGTAGCAAATTCGTCCCTCTTATCAATGTAGTGTAACACATTAGTCCCTCTTATAAAGTACATCAACTTTTGTCCACTTTAGTATTTTGAATTTAAGTGATGTATTTTGTATTTAAGAGGGACTAATATGTTACACTAGATTGATAAGAGGGACGAATTTGCTAAAAAAAATTTAAGAGGGACGAATGTGTTATAAGAGGGATGAATGTGATATACTACATTGATAAGAGGGACCAATCTGCTACAAAAAATTTAAGAAGGACGAAAGTGCAAAAGTTAATCCATAAGGAGGACCAAAAGCGCTATTTACTCAATTAAAAGAGAAGCGACAATTAATTTGAAACAGGAAAAAATAGAAAAAATCTTTAAAGCGACTATCATTTTGAAATGAAGGGAGTACTTGTTCTTAGCTGCACCTCTCTTTAATTTCAACACTGCAATTATGGAAAAATTGAAAAAAGGAGAAGGGGAAATCAAACGAGTAGAGAAAAATGTTCTATATATAAGTTTTGCAACTGATATGTAGTAGAAAATTTAATTTCATTATATTTTAGTGTACATTAGAAGAGGCAAAGAGGAAGGCTCATGAGAAGTCAGAGGAAGCTTATGAGAAGACAGGGGAAGCAAAGGAAAAGGCAACAGAGAAAGCAAAGGAGACGGCCTGTGATATGAGCAAGAAGGCTTCGAGTAAAGTAGAGGAAAGTGAGGAACAATTGAGTTGGGCAAAGGAAAAAGCAAAACAAGGGTATGAAGCTGCTAAAGCAAAGGCTGGACAGGCTTGTGAGTCGGCTAAAGATACCGTGGCTTCGAATGTGGAAGCTGCTAAGGAGAAGTCGAGGGAGATCAAGGATGGTGATATTGTTGCCGGAGGGACCAAGACTAGGTCTCACGATGATGAGCTTTGAATATACGTATATTTTACTCTCTCTTTTTAGTACTGTTTGTTACATTTAAATTCCGTGTCTAGGTTTAATCACCGCAGCTTGTTTTCTTGCTTGCTTGTTTGTTGGTGTGTATTGAATTTTAGTGTACTTTGTAATTTGTGGCAACACTAAAATTAGACCTTTAGAAATACCGTTCACGTATTCTCGTTGTAGCATTTTGAGTAATATTTAGGGGCTGCAAACTATAATTTATTCCCACATTATTAATATTATTGCATTTGGTGTAGTTAGCATTGGGAACTGTAGCACTTTTCTTGCTTGAATTTATTTGCTTGTAATATAAGTTATCATGTCTATTCCCCAAGAGGAAAATGATAAAAACAAAACATTCTCCAAGTTTATTTAGAAGTTGGACTATGTTCTCAAATCGAAAAATCCTTTCGTAGATCAAGTCTGGTGGGAGAGTTATTTAGATGGTGTGGTCAAGAATTCACCATATCGTTAATTCTGGATGTATGACTCGTCACAATTGATGATGTAGTAAATTCTTAAACCACTAAGTCTATGAGTTTTTTCTCGATTTGGTATCAATAAGAATCTTGCAATGAATTCCTACGAGTCATCGGTCTCGGTAAGATTATCGAGGCTCGCGCAGTTAGCAACGACAGTTTATTTATTTATTTATTTATTTATTTTTGTTTTTGAATGAAAGTTAGCAACGTTGCTTGAAGCACTTGACTTTTGTAAAATTTGGTTATTTATTTATGGCAAATCCGTGGGCCTTAAAAATAAGATATATAAAAAAGGAAGGTGTTTTCACACAAATAAATATTATCCCAAAAAAAAAAAATATTACATTACTATAATCTATCAATTCAATTAAGAATCAATTTATTAGCTCCTAGATCAAGTTTTGTTTTCGATATATGTTTCGATCAGCTTAATATAGGAAACTTTTCAAAAAAAAATCGGAAACGTTCAAAAAAATTATGAAAAAATTACTAAATTAAGAAAAAAAGAAAGTTTCATGACAAATATTGAGTTCAAAAATATATCTTATTTTCGTTCGATTAATTCAAAAATAGAAAATTTTCAATATTTTTGACGGAAAAGATGAAAATTTTGGTGCATTGCTCCTAGTGCATTAGTGCTACATTCACTCTTGACAAAAAAAAAATTAGTGCTACATTCACTTCTTTATTTTTTCTCTTATACCTCTAATTTGATTTACCCAAAAAAAAAAAATTACAATTAATTTGGAAACATTTCAAACAGTAACTTAGTAACATACGAAGAAGAAGAGTCCTCTGACAAAGAAAACATGTGATGTAATTAGGGCTGGGTAAATGGGATCGGGTTTCGGGTACCCGTCCCGACCCGATCGGGTTTTCCCATTTGGGACGAAAAAAAAAGGGTTTTTTCCGGGTTCGGGACATCCCGAAACCCGGTAAAAAAAAACCGGGACGGGTTTCGGGTTTTGAGCCCATCCCGATCGGGAAACCCATCCCGATTAACTAGTCCTATTAAATTATTAATTCTTCTTTACCATTACTACATAGTATATAGGAAAAAAATTAATAAACCCCAAGCCCTAGCCGCCTCTTGCCCTCTTCCAACACAGCGCCGACTCAGTTATGACGATCAAATGAGGCTTGGTGACGGAAAGAAGCGTCGTACAGGTGCGCCGTTTTGACTATTTTGATTGAAGAGGATAGTTGAAAGGAAAATAAATACTTACAATAAATTAGACAGAGAATATTGAAATAATTATGGAGTTAGATTTAAGTCAAACTTAATTAATTTGTAATAAAAAACGGGGGTAAAGTTGAAAAATAATAAAATTTGTTCTATCGCTAGCCTTGGCACAATAGTCGAATTGACAGCACTTCGTCGTCTGCCGAGTCATCCTGTGTCTCCGATAATTACTGAGATTTTAATGACCCTCTATATAAACTTGGAACAGAAATGTTGAGTTGATGATTTCAAGTTGTTGAGTCATGCTGCTCTTTTGTATTAAGGACCAAATTGCTCTGTTTAGTTTGGAATGCTGCTGAGTTAAAACAATAGTGCGTCTCTAGACTGTATCTCCGAATGAATAAAGCGATTATTACTGTAGTTTGGAATATGTTCTCTCTCTGTATTGTGTGTGTACACTACAAGAAAAACCGGATTTTCCGACGGAAATTTTCCGACGGACATATATCCGTCGGAAATTCCGACGAATTTTCCTACGGACGGAAATCCGTCGGAAATTTCCGACAGATTTTCCGACGGGATAAAATCCGTCGGAACTTCCGACGGATTTTCCGATGGAGAAAAATTCAACGGAAGTTTCCGACGGAAATTAAAATCCATCGGAACAAATCATTAAAATTTAATAAATAGAAAAATAAAAATTTTCCGACGGATTAAATCCGTCGGAAACTAATTTTAAAAAAATAAAAAATGATCAATATTTTCCGACGGAATTAATCCGTCGGAAACTGATTTTAAAAAAAAAGAAAAATGATCAAAATTGTCCGACGGATTTAATCCGTCGGAAAAAAATTAAAAAATTAAAAAAACGCTTGATTATTTCTTGGAAAAAAAATTAGAAAGGATCACTATTTTTCGACGGATTAAATTCGTTGGAAACTAATTTTGAAAAAAAATTAAAAAAGGATCAATAATTTCCGACGGAATAAATCCGTCGGAAACTAATTTAGAAGAAAAACAAGAAAATGATCGGAAACTAATGTGAAAAAAATAATATTAATACTTTCCAACGGATTTAATTTGTTAGAAAATATTGATTAATAGATAGATAAATAAGTACTATAAATGTTAAAAATTGAGAATCGATCAATTTTATTTCGAATAACCTCAGTGTACTTAACCCTATGGTCAATAATTTCGATATTGACCAATTAACGTTAAAAATCAAGAATTGATCAATTTGATTTCGAATAACCTTAATGTACACAATCCTATGGTCAATAGTTTCGATTTTGATCAATTAACGTTACGATTTGAGAATCGAGACATCTAATTTCGAATAATCTTCAATGTACTTATGTACATAACAATATGTCTTAATGTATGTAACCATATGATCAATAATTTCGATTTTGATCAATTAAAGTTACAAATTTTAATTTCGAATAATTTTGAATTAAAAAGTAAGAAAATATAACAATTTAAAATATAAATAACATGAATAATAATTTACAAATAAAATTTTGAATTTCAAAAAAAAAAAAAAATTAAATATTTCCGGAAAATGCACGTTTAACCCTAGAAAGCGCCCAATTCATTTCACTCTCCCTTTTCATTTCAAAATTAAACATCCGCCGCCCCAATCCCTCTTCTCCGTTGCCACCACCACTCCTCCACTTCCCCTTTCTCCTTCTTCCTCTCAACCCACGAACGACGGAACAGAACCCGCGGCTGCACAGCCCCTCGCAACTCGCGACGGCTCCCATCTCCTCTCAACCCGCGACGGAACAGAACCCGCGGCTGCACAACCCCTCTCAACTCGCGACGGCTCCCATCTCCTCTCAACCCGCGACGGAACAGAACCCGCTGCTGCACAGCCCCTCTCAACTCGCGACGGCTCCCATCTCCTCTCAACCCGCGACGGAACAGAACCCGCGGCTGCACAGCCCCTCTCAACTCGCGGCGGCTCCCGACTCCTCTCAACCCTAGCCACGGCCATTCCCCTTTGGTAAGTCCCATTAATTCATTTTTCTTTTGCTTGATAATTTTTGTGATTGGGTGTTGAAATTCATATGTATTTTTAGCTTTATGTTAACCAGATGGGTTCATATTTTGCTAAACAAGATGTGGAATCTGTGTATTAATTCTACGGGCATTGAGACATTAATTTCGATGTGTAAAATAATTTGAGAGTGACCTAGGAATTTTTTCAAGTTAACAATCCACAATACTTGTACAAAATAGTGCAGCAGAATTTAAAAACAAACACAATTTTAGGCCCTGATGACTTCTAATCCTTTCCAGAATTCTACCAATGAATAATACAAAAGACCATTGCCTAAAATTATTTACTCATAAATTTATTCCATAAAGTAGGAAATATATTTGTTTTGTTTTTTAATATCAAAACACGAAATAATTTTGTTGCTGCTTAGGTGAAGCCCCATTGCAAAGACAAACAAAGATTTCATATGTGCTACATTGGACTTGTGGCCACTTGATAAGTGGGATTTCGGTAATTGTAGTTGGGGCAAAGCTTCTCTGCTCAATTTGGTATCTTTCATTCATTACATCATATGTGTGTGTGTGTGTGCATTCTTTTCTTTTCTTTAGTGTTTTGAGTTTGTGTTTGGTGTTTGCAAGAAAGAAACTCAGTGCTTCTTTTCTTCAATTTCCCGATTTGTTTTAGTGTAGTGTTTTTGTTTTTAAATAAAAATTAATGATCGTGGATAGTCTTATATTTTTATTTGATTGTGTATGAATTATTGCAACTTCTTTTGATGATAACACTATTTGTTGTTGTCTAGATTAATGGATGAAATGGTGTGAAAAAGGCTTGAATGAGAAACAATGAAGAATGTGGAAGGGTTTGAAAGAAATATAATGGACGGAAGTCTAGGGCATATTAGCTAAAAAGTGTATTCTTGTAAATATGAATGATAGAAATTCAATGTATTTTTATAAGTACATTTTTATAATTATGAATTGTTTAATTTATGTGTTTTGATTAGGTAAACAATATATATATATATATATATATATATATATATATATTTATATATATATATATATATATATATATATATATGTTATTGGGGGAAAATAAGAAAAAAATATTTTTTTTAAAATTTTTTTTACCATTTCCGACGGATTTAATTCCGTCGGAAAAATAATTTTTTTAATTTTTAAAAAGAATTTTTTATCCGTCGGAAAAAGTAAAACAAAGCAAAATTTCCGACGGATTAGTATTCCGTCGGAAAATTCCGACGGATTTCCGACAGTTTTGTTCATCGGAAAAATTTCTTTTTCCGACGGATTTTCCTACGGATTTGGCTGTCGGAAAATATCTGTCGGAAAATCTGGCAGAAATTTTCCCACGCCACTTTTTCCGACGGATTTTCCGACGGCTTTGCTGAAATCCGTGGGAAAATCCGTCGGAAAAACCTGTTTTTTCTTGTAGTGGTAGGTAAGATTCTCGGGACACCCGAACCCGTCCCGAAATCCCGAAGTTAAATCGGGTACCCGAAACTCACGGGACCTTGGTTGAGCTACCGGGTTTTGGGACTTAAATTTGAGATCCCGAAACCCGAAATCCCGTCCCGAAATACCCGAATTCCCGAAAACCCGTCCCGATCCCACCTCTAGATGTAATACAGTTGTTGTCTAAGAAAGTACAACAACTTTCCATTTATTTTCACACGGTCCTTCAATTTAAAAACCCCTCTAAAACCCTAACAAACAGCCGCCAACTTCATCTCTCTCATTCACAAATTTACACACATAAAATTCTTGCCAATTTAGATTATCATATGAAAAGGTCAGTTTTATTACAATTAAAAGGCCAATCCAATGCAATTTGTGTGATGTACATGTTTGTGTTTTGAGATATTCATATATTCAGATAAAGGGATCATGTTATTTGTTCTTGGTTAAATTCTTAGGCTATAAAGTTTGGATTTTTTTGCATATTGTAGTATAATTTTGTGTGGTATGGCATTAATTTTGTTCAAGAATTAATGGGTTAAATTTATTTTTCTTTTTGTGTCATCTTGAATAGATTGTTATAAGTATAATGGATCCAGATATTCTGGCCAACACCACCAAAGCTGCACCGAGGAAGGTATGATGAATTTGAATTAATTTCATTGCTACCAATTCAATTTTTTTAATTTGAAATCATTAGTCTTATATTAACCATATGTATATGCTTAAATAACATGTATTTATTTGGATTCCATAGGTTAGATTTGCACCAAAAGCTCCTCCAAAGAGAGAACAAAAGCCTATCCTTCCAAAAGTGTAATCATCTTAAATTCATCAGGCTCGACTTCACTCATTTCTAGCACTTCGCACGGTGTTTAATTATCTGATTTTTCGATGTTGCAGTGACAAAACCGAAAACGACATTGATGGTGCTCAAGCAGAGCAACTTCTACGCAAACTAAATGTATTTGCAACTTCCAATTTCCTCTTAGTTTTAAAAAAAGTGATACTTTTTTCGGTTTAAATGAATTGTGAATTATCTTTCTTATGTGAATCTATCTACTTTCACATTATAGGAGTCATCTTTGAAGGGAAGACCCAAAGTGGAAAAGAAAGGTTAGCATCTCTTAAGGTCTCCTAGTCTTAGCATCTCCCCTCCACTGAAATCATTATCTAAATCAAATTATCTTAGATGTTTACATTATGATTATGTTTTCAATTGCAGTTGGGCCTACTCAAGTTGCATTTGGTTATGGAAGCTCAAATACTTCGATCAGGTCATATGGTACAAAGGCTTTCAACAAGAATCAAGGCTCATCTTCTAATGGCAAGTCCATTTTTTCTTGTGTATTTTCTTACATTGTGAATAATTTCGATTGCTTTTTAACGTTATATGTCCATCTACAGGCGGTCTTGTGGATGGAGTTGAAAAAGAATATAAAGAACCATGGGTAAGTCATATATAAGTAGATCTCATTTACAACGACACTAAAGTATTTTTTACTCACGATCGCTCGACTTTTAATGCTCGACTTTTAATGCAGGACTATTACACCAATTATCCTATAACACTTCCCATGAGAAGGCCATATTCAGGAAATCCAGGTACTTATGTTTAGAGCTAAATGCAAAAACACTGCTTGTGCATTGCCTAACTATCAAAAGATCCCCGTGTTCTTTTATTATAAGCAAAAAAAACCCTGTGTTATTTTATTAGCAAAATACTCATTTGAAATTCCACCATAAATCATAGGGAGGTTATTGTCAACTTTTTAATTGAACAAGGCGGTTATGGCCAGTTTACAAAGTTAAGAAGGAGTTATATATTGTCAATTTTTAGGTGATGAGGGGTGTGTTTGTATTCTTTAGTGGGGGTATAATTGTCAAATTGGCTTCGGAGGTGCTTTTTCGCTAATAAAATTAGCATGGGGGTTAGTAAAAATAACACAGTTTTTTTTTTTTTAAATTAGGCAAAGCATAGGGGGTAATTTGCTCTTCACTCTCTCGTTTAATTTTATGAATCGACAGTTTAGCAAATGTAGGCAATAGCTAAACTTACCATGGCTTTTTACTTGTAGAAATTCTCGATAAAAAGGAATTTGAAGAAGAACCAGAGCAATCGACATATGATGAATCTAAAATAAACTCAGCTGAAGAGCTTGGTTTAACGGTTTGTACTTTATTAAAACGAAAATGAACACGAAGGCCATTATGCTAGAAATTGTGTTGATATTTAAATAAAATGATTGGCAGGAGGAAAATGTCGAAGAGAAGTTATTCTTCATTCAGTTACCAAAAGTTATGCCTACGATAAATCAACAAACTAACGGCAATGTCCATGAGACGGGCTCTAGTGCAAAAGGTGCAGGAACACCGCAAAAGCCTTGTATATTGGAATCAATGCCGGGAGGACCTATTGGCAAATTGCTAGTATACGAGAGTGGTGCTATAAAGTGGAAGATTGGAGATACAATATACGATGTAAGAATTATTATAGAACTTGCTTGTAGAATTTAATAGTGTTTATAAAAAAACTAATTATGGCATCATGCATATAGGTATCTTCAAATTTGCCTTGTGATTTTGCTCAAGAAGTTGTGGCCATCAATACAGAAGAGAAGCATATTTGCACTGTGGGTGAACTTAGTAAACGAATTGTCGTAACTCCTGACATCGACAGCATCTTGGATTCGATGTCCGATTTATGATTATTTTTTTGTTCTTAAACTCAGAAAATTTTGCTTCTGTCCATAGTCTAGGGCAATATTCATTGATATGATTATGAGTGATATTAATTTAGTTATACCAATTCGTTTTTTATAAGGAACTTAGGCTCGCATCCTTTTTAATAAAGATCCAAGACAGGTTAAACGATAAACATCGTTCGAGCTTATGTTTTTTTCCCTTCTTTCATGAAAAATAATATTTGTATTTGATGATTTTTTGTGTATACATTGGCTGAATATTGATTCAATAGTGAATGTTTCTAATGGTTGGACTTGTTTAGGAAAAGTTTTGTTTGGTTTATATGATTTTTGGTCGGGTAGGTCGTGTCAGGTCGCTTGGGTCTAGTAAAAGGGATTTGTTATTCCTCACAACGCGATAACTCGGGTTTGAATGCTCATTGGAAGATATATTAACTCAACGTGTATGTCTATAACTCAAGATGAACTAATTTGAATACTCTTTCACAACCATAGGGTTTTAGGGTTCATTTGAATTGATCGATTTGAGCTATGGATTTCAAATTCAAAATAACAATTCGTAGCACTTATTTCGATTATTTTGATTTAGGATAAATTCAAATCGTTAAGTAGTTATTTTATGCTACACTATCAACCAAAGTTACAAATATATTGGGAGTCATTTGAAATCCTTCCTCAAACCCAAATCCTTCAATTTTTATAATAGATTTATTATAATTAATGTATTTTATACGTATAAAGAATTTAAAATATTGAAATATATATAAATTAGTTTTGAATTTTTGTGGTTCAGGAGCATTGTAGGGCTACTGTCGTGTCTAGTTATGGAAAACAAATAGTAGAGATTTATTATAATTAATGTATTTTATACGGAGCTATAAACATAATAGACCTTTGTGAGTCTACTAAAGGTGATTGATATTTAAAGTAATTTACAAAGAATGGGTAGAATTTTACCTTTTTAGTAGTTCTTCATGGAGCAAATAACGACTAACACGTCCATATGCTCGACCAATTGAAATAGGATCATTATCATCTAGATACACAATGGTATCTCGCCATACATGTTCAATGCACCGCTCAAGTCCCAGATCTGAAACAACAGAAAAGTATATTAATGTGCATTAAAACTTGCAGTAACCTGGTTCTTAAAATGCTATATAGATCTGAATTAAAAGGATCCGTTGTAAATTTGAGACTCAAGTCCCATATGCTACTTTGAGACTCAACAACGGTAACAATTTTTTGAAAAGGATCCGTTGTAAATTTTTTATGTAAATTAAACATCACTTTCAGCAAATAAATTACACTTGCAAATATAGATCTGAATTAAAAAAATAAAGAAGATTAAAACGAAAAGAGAAAAAAAAAACTTACAAAGATTCAAATCTGAAATCGGAAAGAGAGGCGGAAGAAGAAAAGGTAAAAAAATATGTGGATAAGAAATCTGATCATATACCTTGAATCCTTGATATTTGAATTCAAAGCGACACTTGTCATCGGAAAATCTTATCATAATATAATATAAAAAGTTAGCAAGATATAATATTTGTAATATACACATTAGTCTCGTTTTTATATTTGATTGCATTTTTAAATGGGTTTAATTTTATTTTAGTATCAATTCGACTTAATTTTAATTGTTTTTCAAATTGATGTTACATTTTGATGGTTGTGCATTGGAATATAAAACATTTGCAGTGGCCTCAAAACACTATAGCAATCCTCAAATAATTATTTGATTACCCACTTTGTAGGCTTAGGATTGGAGATGCCCTTAGTGTTTAAATTAAAATTACTATTATGACTGGATCAATGTTTGGCATTTTGAACAAAGTGTACACAGTACCATCAAGTGGGTGAAAAGTACTTTATTTTGACCTTATGCAACCTAATTTAAGTCTAAATACCATCACAAAGTGGGTGAAATTTTATATAGAAGAAACACGATATTTTTAAGTACAATTAAAGATATACAAAGGATTTCCGTGTCTTAGTAAAATGTTTTCATTGTTTCACTTGTCTGTTATGATTTAGCTTGTCTACACAATATATTTTATGACCTATATTTCAAGAACTTCAGATCCTATGCACATGCATTTGGTTTTTAACTTTTAACACATGCTTGCTATGTTATTCATTCAGATAATTGATAATGTATTAAAGTTTGCGAGTTCCGGTTACTCTTGTGTTCGTAACTCCTTTATTTATTTTTAATTATAAGAGACATTATATCTCTTGCTGAAAAAAATAAAATTTTCGAGTTTGATATCCTCTTCTCTATAATTGCAGTTGCCAAGAATATCAATGGATGGTAATATACTAGATTTGGTGGTTATTGGTTGTGGCCCTGCTGGTCTAGCACTTGCTGCTGAGTCAGCTAAGTTAGGCTTGAATGTTGGGCTTATAGGTCCAGATCTTCCTTTCACAAATAACTACGGCGTGTGGGAAGATGAATTCAGAGGTGTTGATATTTATATTTTCGATTATTTGTTTTAACTATTTTAAGTAATCTTCGAGCATATAGCATTTTAAGAACCAGGTTACTGCAAGTTTTAATGCACATTAATATACTTTTCTGTTGTTTCAGATCTGGGACTTGAGCGGTGCATTGAACATGTATGGCGAGATACCATTGTGTATCTAGATGATAATGATCCTATTTCAATTGGTCGAGCATATGGACGTGTTAGTCGTTATTTGCTCCATGAAGAACTACTAAAAAGGTAAAATTCTACCCATTCTTTGTAAATTACTTTAAATATCAATCACCTTTAGTAGACTCACAAAGGTCTATTATGTTTATAGCTCCGTATAAAATACATTAATTATAATAAATCTCTACTATTTGTTTTCCATAACTAGACACGACAGTAGCCCTACAATGCTCCTGAACCACAAAAATTCAAAACTAATTTATATATATTTCAATATTTTAAATTCTTTATACGTATAAAATACATTAATTATAATAAATCTATTATAAAGATTGAAGGATTTGGGTTTGAGGAAGGATTTCAAATGACTCCCAATATATTTGTAACTTTGGTTGATAGTGTCGCATAAAATGACTACTTAACGATTTGAATTTATCCTAAATCAAAATAATCGAAATAAGTGCTACGAATTGTTATTTTGAATTTGAAATCCATAGCTCAAATCGATCAATTCAAATGAACCCTAAAACCCTATGGTTGTGAAAGAGTATTCAAATTAGTTCATCTTGAGTTATAGACATACACGTTGAGTTAATATATCTTCCAATGAGCATTCAAACCCGAGTTATCGCGTTGTGAGGAATAACAAATCCCTTTTACTAGACCCAAGCGACCTGACACGACCTACCCGACCAAAAATCATATAAACCAAACAAAACTTTTCCTAAACAAGTCCAACCATTAGAAACATTCACTATTGAATCAATATTCAGCCAATGTATACACAAAAAATCATCAAATACAAATATTATTTTTCATGAAAGAAGGGAAAAAAACATAAGCTCGAACGATGTTTATCGTTTAACCTGTCTTGGATCTTTATTAAAAAGGATGCAAGCCTAAGTTCCTTATAAAAAATGAATTGGTATAACTAAATTAATATCACTCATAATCATATCAATGAATATTGCCCTAGACTATGGACAGAAGCAAAATTTTCTGAGTTTAAGAACAAAAAAATAATCATAAATCGGACATCGAATCCAAGATGCTGTCGATGTCAGGAGTTACGACAATTCGTTTACTAAGTTCACCCACACTGCAAATATGCTTCTCTTCTGTATTGATGGCCACACCTTCTTGAGCAAAATCACAAGGCAAATTTGAAGATACCTATATGCATGATGCCATAATTAGTTTTTTTATAAACACTATTAAATTCTACAAGCAAGTTCTATAATAATTCTTACATCGTATATTGTATCTCCAATCTTCCACTTTATAGCACCACTCTCGTATACTAGCAATTTGCCAATAGGTCCTCCCGGCATTGATTCCAATATACAAGGCTTTTGCGGTGCTCCTGCACCTTTTGCACTAGAGCCCGTCTCATGGACATTGCCGTTAGTTTGTTGATTTATCGTAGGCATAACTTTTGGTAACTGAATGAAGAATAACTTCTCTTCGACATTTTCCTCCTGCCAATCATTTTATTTAAATATCAACACAATTTCTAGCATAATGGCCTTCGTGTTCATTTTCGTTTTAATAAAGTACAAACCGTTAAACCAAGCTCTTCAGCTGAGTTTATTTTAGATTCATCATATGTCGATTGCTCTGGTTCTTCTTCAAATTCTTTTTTATCGAGAATTTCTACAAGTAAAAAGCCATGGTAAGTTTAGCTATTGCCTACATTTGCTAAACTGTCGATTCATAAAATTAAACGAGAGAGTGAAGAGCAAATTACCCCCTATGCTTTGCCTAATTTTTAAAAAAAAAAACTGTGTTATTTTTACTAACCCCCATGCTAATTTTATTAGCGAAAAAGCACCTCCGAAGCTAATTTGACAATTATACCCCCACTAAAGAATACAAACACACCCCTCATCACCTAAAAATTGACAATATATAACTCCCTCTTAACTTTGTAAACTGGCCATAACTGCCTTGTTCAATTAAAAAGTTGACAATAACCTCCCTATGATTTATGGTGGAATTTCAAATGAGTATTTTGCTAAAAATAACACAGGGTTTTTTTTGCTTATAATAAAAGAACACGGGGATCTTTTGATAGTTAGGCAATGCACAAGCAGTGTTTTTGCATTTAGCTCTAAACATAAGTACCTGGATTTCCTGAATATGGCCTTCTCATGGGAAGTGTTATAGGATAATTGGTGTAATAGTCCTGCATTAAAAGTCGAGCGATCGTGAGTAAAAAATACTTTAGTGTCGTTGTAAATGAGATCTACTTATATATGACTTACCCATGGTTCTTTATATTCTTTTTCAACTCCATCCACAGGACCGCCTGTAGATGGACATATAACGTTAAAAAGCAATCGAAATTATTCACAATGTAAGAAAATACACAAGAAAAAATGGACTTGCCATTAGAAGATGAGCCTTGATTCTTGTTGAAAGCCTTTGTACCATATGACCTGATCGAAGTATTTGAGCTTCCATAACCAAATGCAACTTGAGTAGGCCCAACTGCAATTGAAAACATAATCATAATGTAAACATCTAAGATAATTTGATTTAGATAATGATTTCAGTGGAGGGGAGATACTAAGACTAGGAGACCTTAAGAGATGCTAACCTTTCTTTTCCACTTTGGGTCTTCCCTTCAAAGATGACTCCTATAATGTGAAAGTAGATAGATTCACATAAGAAAGATAATTCACAATTCATTTAAACCGAAAAAAGTATCACTTTTTTTTAAAACTAAGAGGAAATTGGAAGTTGCAAATACATTTAGTTTGCGTAGAAGTTGCTCTGCTTGAGCACCATCAATGTCGTTTTCGGTTTTGTCACTGCAACATCGAAAAATCAGATAATTAAACACCGTGCGAAGTGCTAGAAATGAGTGAAGTCGAGCCTGATGAATTTAAGATGATTACACTTTTGGAAGGATAGGCTTTTGTTCTCTCTTTGGAGGAGCTTTTGGTGCAAATCTAACCTATGGAATCCAAATAAATACATGTTATTTAAGCATATACATATGGTTAATATAAGACTAATGATTTCAAATTAAAAAAATTGAATCGGTAGCAATGAAATTAATTCAAATTCATCATACCTTCCTCGGTGCAGCTTTGGTGGTGTTGGCCAGAATATCTGGATCCATTATACTTATAACAATCTATTCAAGATGACACAAAAAGAAAAATAAATTTAACCCATTAATTCTTGAACAAAATTAATGCCATACCACACAAAATTATACTACAATATGCAAAAAAATCCAAACTTTATAGCCTAAGAATTTAACCAAGAACAAATAACATGATCCCTTTATCTGAATATATGAATATCTCAAAACACAAACATGTACATCACACAAATTGCATTGGATTGGCCTTTTAATTGTAATAAAACTGACCTTTTCATATGATAATCTAAATTGGCAAGAATTGTATGTGTGTAAATTTGTGAATGAGAGAGATGAAGTTGGCGGCTGTTTGTTAGGGTTTTAGAGGGGTTTTTAAATTGAAGGACTGTGTGAGAATAAATGGAAAGTTGTTGTACTTTCTTAGACAACAACTGTATTACATCTAGAGGTGGGATCGGGACGGGTTTTCGGGAATTCGGGTATTTCGGGACGGGATTTCGGGTTTCGGGATCTCAAATTTAAGTCCCAAAACCCGGTAGCTCAACCAAGGTCCCGTGAGTTTCGGGTACCCGATTTAACTTCGGGATTTCGGGACGGGTTCGGGTGTCCCGAGAATCTTTCCTACACACACAATACAGAGAGAGAACATATTCCAAACTACAGTAATAATCGCTTTATTCATTCGGAGATACAGTCTAGAGACGCACTATTGTTTTAACTCAGCAGCATTCCAAACTAAACAGAGCAATTTGGTCCTTAATACAAAAGAGCAGCAGGACTCAACAACTTGAAATCATCAACTCAACATTTCTGTTCCAAGTTTATATAGAGGGTCATTAAAATCTCAGTAATTATCGGAGACACAGGATGACTCGGCAGACGACGAAGTGCTGTCAATTCGACTATTGTGCCAAGGCTAGCGATAGAACAAATTTTATTATTTTTCAACTTTACCCCCGTTTTTTATTACAAATTAATTAAGTTTGACTTAAATCTAACTCCATAATTATTTCAATATTCTCTGTCTAATTTATTGTAAGTATTTATTTTCCTTTCAACTATCCTCTTCAATCAAAATAGTCAAAACGGCGCACCTGTACGACGCTTCTTTCCGTCACCAAGCCTCATTTGATCGTCATAACTGAGTCGGCGCTGTGTTGGAAGAGGGCAAGAGGCGGCTAGGGCTTGGGGTTTATTAATTTTTTTCCTATATACTATGTAGTAATGGTAAAGAAGAATTAATAATTTAATAGGACTAGTTAATCGGGATGGGTTTCCCGATCGGGATGGGCTCAAAACCCGAAACCCGCCCCGGTTTTTTTTGACCGGGTTTCGGGATGTCCCGAACCCGGAAAAAACCCGTTTTTTTTCGTCCCAAATGGGAAAACCCGATCGGGTCGGGACGGGTACCCGAAACCCGATCCCATTTACCCAGCCCTAATTACATCACATGTTTTCTTTGTCAGAGGACTCTTCTTCTTCGTATGTTACTAAGTTACTGTTTGGAATGTTTCCAAATTAATTGTAATTTTTTTCTTTGGGTAAATCAAATTAGAGGTATAAGAGATATATTTTTCGTCAAAAATATTGAAAAATTTCTATTTTTGAATTAATCGAACGAAAATAAGATATATTTTTGAACTCAATATTTGTCATGAAACTTTCTTTTTTTCTTAATTTAGTAATTTTTTCATAATTTTTTTGAACGTTTCCGATTTTTTTTTGAAAAGTTTCCTATATTAAGCTGATCGAAACATATATCGAAAACAAAACTTGATCTAGGAGCTAATAAATTGATTCTTAATTGAATTGATAGATTATAGTAATGTAATATTCTTTTTTTTTTTGGGATAATATTTATTTGTGTGAAAACACCTTCCTTTTTTATATATCTTATTTTTAAGGCCCACGGATTTGCCATAAATAAATAACCAAATTTTACAAAAGTCAAGTGCTTCAAGCAACGTTGCTAACTTTCATTCAAAAACAAAAATAAATAAATAAATAAATAAACTGTCGTTGCTAACTGCGCGAGCCTCGATAATCTTACCGAGACCGATGACTCGTAGGAATTCATTGCAAGATTCTTATTGATACCAAATCGAGAAAAAACTCATAGACTTAGTGGTTTAAGAATTTACTACATCATCAATTGTGACGAGTCATACATCCAGAATTAACGATATGGTGAATTCTTGACCACACCATCTAAATAACTCTCCCACCAGACTTGATCTACGAAAGGATTTTTCGATTTGAGAACATAGTCCAACTTCTAAATAAACTTGGAGAATGTTTTGTTTTTATCATTTTCCTCTTGGGGAATAGACATGATAACTTATATTACAAGCAAATAAATTCAAGCAAGAAAAGTGCTACAGTTCCCAGTGCTAACTACACCAAATGCAATAATATTAATAATGTGGGAATAAATTATAGTTTGCAGCCCCTAAATATTACTCAAAATGCTACAACGAGAATACGTGAACGGTATTTCTAAAGGTCTAATTTTAGTGTTGCCACAAATTACAAAGTACACTAAAATTCAATACACACCAACAAACAAGCAAGCAAGAAAACAAGCTGCGGTGATTAAACCTAGACACGGAATTTAAATGTAACAAACAGTACTAAAAAGAGAGAGTAAAATATACGTATATTCAAAGCTCATCATCGTGAGACCTAGTCTTGGTCCCTCCGGCAACAATATCACCATCCTTGATCTCCCTCGACTTCTCCTTAGCAGCTTCCACATTCGAAGCCACGGTATCTTTAGCCGACTCACAAGCCTGTCCAGCCTTTGCTTTAGCAGCTTCATACCCTTGTTTTGCTTTTTCCTTTGCCCAACTCAATTGTTCCTCACTTTCCTCTACTTTACTCGAAGCCTTCTTGCTCATATCACAGGCCGTCTCCTTTGCTTTCTCTGTTGCCTTTTCCTTTGCTTCCCCTGTCTTCTCATAAGCTTCCTCTGACTTCTCATGAGCCTTCCTCTTTGCCTCTTCTAATGTACACTAAAATATAATGAAATTAAATTTTCTACTACATATCAGTTGCAAAACTTATATATAGAACATTTTTCTCTACTCGTTTGATTTCCCCTTCTCCTTTTTTCAATTTTTCCATAATTGCAGTGTTGAAATTAAAGAGAGGTGCAGCTAAGAACAAGTACTCCCTTCATTTCAAAATGATAGTCGCTTTAAAGATTTTTTCTATTTTTTCCTGTTTCAAATTAATTGTCGCTTCTCTTTTAATTGAGTAAATAGCGCTTTTGGTCCTCCTTATGGATTAACTTTTGCACTTTCGTCCTTCTTAAATTTTTTGTAGCAGATTGGTCCCTCTTATCAATGTAGTATATCACATTCATCCTTCTTATAACACATTCGTCCCTCTTAATTTTTTTTTAGCAAATTCGTCCCTCTTATCAATCTAGTATAACATATTAGTCCCTCTTAAATACAAAATACATCACTTAAATTCAAAATACTAAAGTGGACAAAAGTTGATGTACTTTATAAGAGGGACTAATGTGTTACACTACATTGATAAGAGGGACGAATTTGCTACAAAAAATTTAAAAGGAAAGAATGTGTTATAAGAGGGACGAATGCGTTACATTACATTGATAAGAGGGACCAATCTGCTACAAAAAATTTAAGAGGGACGAAAATGCAAAATTTGAACCATAAGGAGGACCAAAAATGCTATTCACTCCTTTTAATTTTACCCTTATTAACCAATTCTTCTCTCGCATCTAACCAAATAAATAGGGTAATTTTAGGTATAAATCTAACTTTTCCTAAATTCAAGGCTAATTATTAACCTCCTTGCTACATCTGAAATCTCTAATGCGACAATTGTTTTGGAATAAGGGAGTGAAAATGTTCATTAATCAAAGGCACTTTGATTTCATACATGGAGATACACTACCTAACAAGTATATATTCAATTTACTACAAAGTGTAAAGCGTATCATCATCACGTAAAACGAGAGGTACGTAAAAGAATTAATTACCAGAAGCGGAATCTGTGATTTTATCTTTAGTTTTTTTGGCGGCATCGTACTCCCGACCAGGAATGGTTTCATGATCAGTCTTAAGTCCAATCTTCTCCTTGGCCCATTCGGTCCAAGATTCGGAACCATCTTGATCTTTAGGTTCCGCCTCTGCCTTTGCCTTTGCCTTCGCCTCGTCCTCTTCCAAGTGACCGAAACTACTATCTTTTTCAGTGCCAAAAACGCACGTACACTTTCCTAGTTATATAAATGGTCTTTCCTTGTTCTTGTTCTTGCACAAAATAATTAATAAATATCATTGAAGTTATTGTCCAAATGGAGTTTCAATAATTTTATCAAAAACTCTCAAACCAATTTTTGATACCGCCCATCTATAACTATTTCGTAATAAACCTTAGATTTTTTTTTTCCAGAATAGATTACATCCAAGAACATTGAAATCGCATTTGCACGGTCCTAAATAATTAAGCTTGAAGTACGCATAACTAAACAAGAAAGTATTTCATATTTTCAAACTAGATAATCAATCAAACATATTATAGAAACATTATTAAGTAGAAGCCTGTCCCTCCAAGCGTAATCTCTTGGGTCCTTTCTCTTCATCATGGCAATTTGCTGAAACCTTGCTCTCCTTAGCCTCTACCGAGCATCTCTTGTAAGGTTTAAATCCAGTACTTTGGTGAGCTTTTAGCTTAGCAGCATTTCCAAGTCCAATATTATTAGGTAGTCCCCCCTCCTTGTTTTTAACAGTTAAAGAGGCATTAAGATCCAACCCAAGTTCATCATCTTTCTTCCCAGCACTTAACTTATCCTTGTCAATATTAATAATTCCCATATTCAACAAATCAGGCGGAGGGGAAAAACTTTGAGGCAATACTTCCCTCGTGAAGAGTGCCTGGAAAGCCAGTCGTCCCTGCATGCAATAGTAAGAAAAAAACAAAAGACATAAATGCAATATCCACAAAATAATAAACAGCTCATTTGCAATAGTAGAATTTCTCCAGTTACCTCTTCAGATACTTCTTTCCAGGAATCAATCATATTGCTGGCACTTCTGCAGCGCCGACCAAACGGGTCACTAACAGGATGAATGGCATCAATTTCTTTTGACTCCTCAATATCATCTTTTATATGCTTTTCCTCCTTTTCTTTTGTATGCTTCTCCAGAGCATCAGCTTCTTCTTCGCTGCTGGAAGGTGTGTTTGATCCACAAGAAGAACGGTCCACCTGCATTCGACTCTTGCTTTTGCTTGTGTCATTTAGCTCAGCTTCATCCACAAGTACTAATGCTATATCAGCAGTTTCTACCCCAGAATTGCGTTTACCACCTTCACTTCCTTCAGAATCCGACAATGATAAAGTTGGTGACTTTGAAGCTGACAGATTTTTATGCAAGGCCTCGGAGCACTTGGGTTCCAGTTTTTGACCTCCTAAGGCAGGATCGGTATTGTTTTCTCTTCTTTCATTATTTTTAGCACTGCTATCAATAAGAGTTGCTGAAGCTGATTCAGGAGAACAAGTAAAGCCAGGGTGAACAGGAACACATAATGGGAGTAGGCCATGGGATGCCCACCACGAGGTTGCAGCTGTTACGGTAGCAGCAGCAATTGCTGCCATGCTAGGAGTTGAATTTATCTGCTTCGACTGAAATGTTCGGCCCGTGCCTGTAGGAGGTTCTACTGGAACTTCCGTGTCTATACATGGCCATAAAGTTGCTGCAAAGCTAGCTGCAGCATGGGCTGCTGGATTTTGTAATAGAGAAGATAAAATAAGACTTGAAAACGTAGAGGACATGTGAAGAAACGATGGGTGATCATCCTGGTTCTGGGTTGGGATGAACATTGGGTGATAACTAGGAAAGGACTGATGAATGGAAGATCCTGATGCATTACTTTGATGTTCAGAAGTAACAGATGCAGCAGGATTCAAAAATAGACTTTGATTTCCATGAACTCCACCCATTTGATACAAGATGGGTTCTCTGAAGGCCATATTTGGGGAAATATTTTGTGCACTTGTTCCTAAGCTTCCATCAAGAATGTGCACAGGGACATGGCGAGGGAAACTCTGTGAGGCTTGTGCATCAGCGGTTGAAAGTGTTTCAACATTTTCAGAATGCTTCAGCTCATCTATTATCGTGCCATGCACAGATTTATCATGTTTAAGGTACGAATCCACAACATTTGAAGTATTAAATGAGCCATTATCCTGAAAAGGCTCTTTGCCAGATTTATCTGTCTGAAGTCCTTGGGCTTCAGTAGTGACATGAGATTGGGGGGTTTCATCCTCGTTTACTTCTTTTGGGAGCGAAACATATTCCTTGAAAGTACACAATTTTCTAGAAGTCTTGAAAAGATTGAAAACCTCGCTGCAATCATCCTTTCCATTGTATCTGTCAGTATTGTCTAGATTTCCATCATCAAAAGGTTTCTGCAGAACATGAGAACAGGATCAGTTTTATTTAATTATTTCGTTATATTTTTTCTAAATAGTATTTAAACGAGTTCATTCAAATGAAAAAGAAAAAAAAAAAATCAAGATCAAAGTATTTCACTTCACAAAAAAAAAAAATTAAAGATTTTAGCAGAAGCCTGCCACTAGAAATGGTACGTATAGCTCGTACCTCAGATTCTTTGTCCAAGTCTAGGGTGGTTTTACCCTGGCACAAAGAAGAAACTGGGTTAGATAGTTTCACATCCTTCACTGCCATATGCAAAGTAGGAGCTCCCACAATTGTCTTTCGAGGATAAGGACTACTAGGTTTCCTTTTAGGCCGTGGCGGAGGGATTTCAATGTCAACAGCATGTCCTACTGAAGCTCCCTTTATAACAGCCTCCTTTTCCAACTGGATTAGATAAGTATAATTTAGTTCAACTGTATGTAGCAGAAAGTAGCAGCACTGAATGCACCATGCAGAGAAATAAATGAATTGACAGAGTTTGGGTTGATAAATCATGTGAGAATTTGAGAATAAAGCATTAAGGTGACGTATTAAGAAAGTTTTAACAGTACAATTCAAAAATGGAAAAAGTTAGGTAACTTAAATTGAGCTTTGGAGTCTTGTAGAACAGCTTAAAGTTTGGTGCGACCACGTTAGGATACGAAGGTGCAATATCTTTGTGAATATGCGGTTATGCATGTATGCCGTTTTCTTAATCAGCCTCTACCTTTTTCTTTTTTTTTTTGGTTACAGCCTCTACCTTTTTCTATTGTAGAGACTTGAATGGACAAAAACAATGAAACCCATGTCGGCAATGGGTGTGTGGGTTCAGATGCAGGCCATATCAAATTAATATGTTGGTTTGAATCTGGGCCAAATTACTATTCTTCTAAAACACTATTTACAAGGATATTTGCGTCATTCCATATTACTCTTAATAAAATAATTTCAGATTTAAAAATTATTTCACATTAGCTTGTACTGTTATTTTTGTATTTTTTGTCTGGTCAACATCGGTCCAAAGTAGGTCCGCTTGTACCCACAACCCAATTGGATCCAATGGTGTCCAACCACAAAAAATTACGTACCAACCGACCCATTTGATATCTATAATTGGGTTGGGTTAGGCAACTGATCCAATAAGTTTTTGCCAAGGAAAAGAACTTCACAAATCTTATTTTCAAACCTTTACGCCTTATTGACTTGACATTTAACCACCCATCTTTGATAAACTATATGTGCCAAAACACAAGCCAAACTTTTTTACTAAGAAAAATCATTACTACCATATCACCCAATTGACCAAGCTTATCAAAACTGATCCAAACATATTATCAGAAATTAAATGAACAAATTTCTAAATAATTGAAGTCCTTTTTCTGCGGGCAAATATAGTACTTTCAAAGTAATATGTCCCGTTGTCACTGTGAAAGACTTCAACTTAGCAGTGAAATTAAGGCTACAATGAAGTGCGAAGTAAACCACACAAACATGTCAAAACAATTAACAGATGTAACTGTTGGGATTCGGTAAGATAAACAGCCCTAGGCACAGCGGATTTAATAATTTTTAGGACCTCTTACGGAATCTTGCCAGTATACTATTCTAGGTGTATATATATAAATATTAATTAAAACGATAGTATAAGTTTGCACGTTATACCTATCTCCTTGCAAATCCTTTAGCTTGCAAACGAACTCTGATTTCTCCCACAGTGAAAATCGATCCAAGCTCTGCAGCAGCGCCCCACGTGTTGCGCCTCTACGGGTTGATACACCACAATTACACGAAAATAATAAATCTTGATCAGCTAGAACACAAGATATATTATGATCTAGGATTTAGGAACGATTTAGGAACAAGATCGAAAAACGAAAAATTCTTCCACAGAGAATTTGGGTTCGGCCGATCCGGATGGGAGGGGAGAGAGAATTTTGCTCTTGCTCAAGTTTTGCTTATGGAGTTGTCTGAAAAATAACTATAAAATAGCTACTTATAGTTATCTCCCTAACCTAGTCCTATTAGGACTAGGGCTCTTCTCTCCTACATGGGTCATGGCCCTCTTTAATTAGAAGACCGAGTCTTCTAATTAATTCATGGCCCAGTTAATTAATTTGACCAGGCTTTATTTAATCTCTCAATTAAATAGCCCAATTAATTAACTTAATCTCCCATTTAATTAAATCAGACTCTAAGTCTATTTAATTAAAATCCCTTCTAATTAATTAAATCCAACTTAATTAATTAATCCACAAATTAAATTCCAATTTAATTTATGATCCTGATCCAATTCCAATTGGATCCCATTTTGTTCCAATTGGGTCGACCCAGTCGACCCACCCATAATAATCGACCCAGTCGATTATTTACCCAGTCGACCCAGTCGACTCGGTCGTTCTTATTTCCTCGCTTTCGCTTCATGTGTATTGTGTATGCCCCCGTAGGTTCACCACATAATTGGCCGTGGGTTATAATTAAATATTATTTAATTATTCGAGTAAGACTTACTCTAAATCAATCGAACACTCTGTCGATTGATCATTCCAAAATTAGCACCCCTGCCAATTTGGGAATTCTCCCACACTCCATGGTCGATGTCCAGCCACAAGCCCATGGAGCCCAATCACTGGTGAATTAATTCAGTGAACCTTTTAACTCATTTACAATTTCCATATACGACATAATCTCTCCATCGATCAATCTCCCAGTCGAGACTTAAGGGTATGGTCTTTCATCGGTTCCCCTTATTCTTTTGTATTGACCTTATGCACCTTATGCATTCTGGTCTCGAAATAATTCTCTTTGACTTAATCTTTATGAGCTACTTACATAAAGCCGTCAGATACCTCGGCCGAGGATTTTACCAGAATTAATTTCTCACAGAAATCCATAGGAGAATTTCCCAACCTATCAAGTCGGGTCAATGGATCCTTTGTTGATGATATGAACCTGCATACGAGTTCCTCTATACCCAATATGAGTTCACAGAGACTTTCTGGCGATCCCCAGTCAGTCGGAACTCATATCAAAGCATAGACGTTCTCGCACCAGATAAACCCTATCACCTCAAGTAGTTAGGGATCGTTCCTCGTATACTATTGCAAATTGGAATAACTTCAACCCCGATATGCGACTACCGCTTCCATGGTGAGTTATTTCCTAATTGGGGTATTCAGTGCACTTGCCATCCCAGCAAGCCACCCACTTATGTGTATCGACTATCCCAGTCACGCTCGTGGACCCCAGCGTTCTCCAGTTCATCGGAGTATACACAATAGTGAGAGTCTAACCGAATCCAACGATGTCCTATCTCGATTGGATTCTACGACTCTTGAATATGTTCTAGATCACGGCCTTAGAGATCAGTCCACGGGTTGTCCCATAGCCCTGTGATCTAAGGACTTCTATCCTTATGCGTAGATAATTATTACATAAGATAAAGATGACCATATAATAATAAAATGCATTTATTAATCCAATTGTAAATGCATCCAAATAGTTGGCTTGCAGGACACTATTCTATCAGTAACAAACCTGACTTATATAATAAAGACGCTACACAACAACCGCCACAATACATCAGAAGTAACCACCACAAAAAAAATGTATAAAGTATCTTATCATCATCATAAATATAGGGCAAGGTTTTGTACTTGGCAAAATTCACAAGCTTCAAACAATACCTAAGAAAAAAATATAAAATTAATATAACTTGATGAACTGAAGTAGCTAAACTTGACTAATGCGTCCTAAACATAAGATGGATACATTACTAAACCATCTATCTCAAAATGACTCACGTTAGATGGAGCAAAATCAAGGCTCATATACTCTACAGGGTCATAGTTATCCATCATAGAAGAAGTGAATTGTGAAGGATTTCACCTTTCTGGTAGACATGTTACAAGAATTCTTTGGTGAGCGAATGGAAAGAGAGGTTAGGAGCAGTTTTGATTGCTTAATTTTGTCATATATACCTTATATGTGTATCTTCCGAGTTAGTCAATTGTATCATCAGTAAAGGGGGTAAAAAGTATATGAAGACCAAAAGCTAATTGGAGAAAATGGTTTGATATCCTATATCAATTTGTTTTCTTCAAACAAGCTTCTAGTAAGACAAATCTTACAAAACCACAACCAGGGGATGTTCGACTCAGTGTCTCCGTCTCAATTGCAACATCAAAGGTGCAAATGTTTAAAGGAGAACTTTTCAAGCTTGGGACCTCGATAAGTTGATATAATATCCCGGCGCAAAATTGAAATTCTCTTGAGCATATGAAGTTAAATATTAATATAGGCATGCTTGAAGCTCAATCATGATTTATTGAGCTCAAGTTCTAAGGATCACAAAATGTTCAGCTTAATGTACCCATTTCCACCCTGAAGCATCTAAATTGCCACTATTTTTGTATTCCTTTTTAATACAATCAGATGGTAGCAACAACATTTAAGATGGTACTGCTGCAAATGCAGAATAAAATCTAGAATAAGTATTGATAACAAGGGTACATAAGAAGAAGCATCCTGAGAAAAAGCACGGGTTCATGCAATAAAATATTTCAATATATCAGGCATTATTCAGGCAAACTCTAGAACTGTGTATTTCTTATTTAGAAAAGAGCTCTAAGCATATAAATTTAAGATTAAAACTAACATAAATGAAAATTTCAGGCACTTAACTTTTCCAGCATGAGAACCACACCCTAGCCAAGTAACTGCTATATAAATAAATCCAAGGTAGAAAGAGAAGACGGTGATTGACCTTTGTAAAAAATTTCTGTGCATGACTTCTGATCTGCACAGCAGTCTTGGTTCCTATATGTTCTGCGCCACCATCAATGCAAAACAAAACAAAAAGGACAGGAGGGATAGGTCTCTATCAAGAGATCATACATTCACGAAACAGAATTCTCCTAAGTAAATATATTAATATGATTCAGCTGAAATAACAGAATTAAATAATTAAAGTGAAAGAAAAACCCAAGATGGGGCTGATTATACTGGAAAAGAAGATGGACATAAACAACCTGAAGTAATCAAACTTAATAATGATTGTGTCATCCATAGAATTCAATAAGCAAAAAAATAGTGACCTTCTATACGCTGCCAAGCACGTCCATAGAGCTTCAGGGCTTCCAGAAACTTATTATGCTCCCCTTCAGTCCAACGTTCGCGCTGCTTTGTGATTGTATACGGTTTCCTAGTCTGCCATTGAAGAACGAATTCCATGAATTGGCATGGAATTGTGAGATGAAGAGACCGAGAGAACATTTTAGATGTTAAACAAAAGTAAATGAGCGAGTTTAATAAGACCTTAAAGATAAGATCTTCTCCAGATGAATGAGGGTCCATCCAAATAAAGGATCAGGGGCTGCTTGAAATACAGAACACGTGTTTGATCATCGCTTGCAACAACAAAAGTGCCAGCTGATTTGGCCGTCGTGGCAGTGATGGTGATGGTGTTACTGGAGGAGACCTGACAAAGTAACACTAGTACTGCAAAAGAGAAAAACTAGTAACAATAGGATTTCGATGGAAATCTGCCCCGGTCTCCAATCACTAATTCTTCATAAGTAGTAGTTTTCTTTTTCATTGGAAAAAATATAATAGTAACAGGAATAAAGAGATATTCCTTTTCTGCTTGAATTTTATTACTATTAAGTAGTAAAGGTGTTAAGATGTAATCAAAATAGGCAGTGAAAAAGAGACAATTAAAGAAGAGAGACGCATCTCTAATCCCAAAGAAGTACTAGTAGTAGTATAGTAAACAAGAGGTAGTTAATTCCTTATCCAGAATCCTACCCGAAACGAACGTCTTGTTGCCTTTGTTAGAGTTATGAACTCAAAAGTCCATATGTGGGGACCACGCACTCAAGTGAAATAGCAAGTTGAATGTGCAAATTCAACATCTCTGCAGCACATTATATGTTTTCTCCAATTGAAGAAGTTATCGCCCATGCTGAAGAAGAAATTGAGATGCAATATTTCAGCAGATTTCAAGGATTGGTGCACCGGGTTTCACGTGAGATTTTTGCTGGCTTGGAGGCTATAAATAGCAGCTTCATT
This sequence comes from Penstemon barbatus, assembly GCA_003313485.2. NCBI lineage: Eukaryota > Viridiplantae > Streptophyta > Magnoliopsida > Lamiales > Plantaginaceae > Penstemon > Penstemon barbatus. Next base: position 71,559,469 of record CM064880.1, read on the forward strand.
CAGCTAAAGAATCACACCATCAGAGAGTTACAACAACAATATACACGAGAGCAATTATCAAAGTGAGGCTAAAATCGAGAGTAAATTTTAGCAGCTTCATTTGAGAGATATTGTGAGAAAATTGAGTGAGCAATTTTCTTAGTGTAAAAGAGTTGTGAGTGTTGAGTGTTTGTAAACACTGTGTAATTATCTCCCTTTAGTGAAAGATCTGCAGCAGCCCGTGGACGTAGCCTATTTTGGGTGAACCACGTAAAAATCTTGTGTTCATTATTTTTGTTATTTCATTAAATCTGGTTGTAGGTTTATTCCTAACAACTGGTATCAGAGCCCAGGAATATTTATTCCGGGCCAACCAGATTTAAGTGGGAGTAATGGCGGCAGACGAAGGGAAAGTGAGACTCGAGAAGTTCGATGGTGCGGACTTCGGATTCTGGAAAATGCAAATAGAGGACTATTTGTATCAGAAAAATTTATTCTTGCCTCTCCAGGAAGATAAGCCAGAATCCATGAAGGAGGATGAGTGGAAACTCCTTGACAGACAAGCTCTTGGAGTTATTCGGCTGACGTTATCTCGCAATGTCGCTTTTAACATAGCGAAGGAGAAGACCACGGCGGGTCTTATGAAGGCACTCTCAAATATGTACGAGAAACCTTCAGCCTCAAATAAAGTGCATTTAATGAGTCGGTTATTTAATTTGCGGATGACCGAAGGGGCATCGGTGGCCTAACATCTCAATGAGCTCAGCACAATCACGACCCAGTTGAGTTCGGTCAAGATTGAATTTGACGATGAAGTACAGGCGTTGTTACTTTTGTCCTCCCTTCCAGAAAGTTGGAATGCTACGGTCACGGCTGTGAGTAGCTCGTCCGGAAGCAATAAGTTGAAATACAACGATGTACGCGATCTTGTTCTGAACGAAGAGATCCGACGGAGAGAGTCAGGCGAGACTTCGACTAACTCTGCTTTGTCGACAGAGTCGAGAGGCCGATCGACAAACAACAATCGTAGAAGATCAAACCACCGAGGAAAATCAAAGAATGGGAGATCCAGATCGAGAAATCCCAACAATTCCGGAAACTCAAAGACTGTTGAGTGTTGGAATTGCGGAAAGGTCGGACACTACAAAAATCAGTGCAAGAGTGCACCGAAAAATCAGGGAGCGAAGACCGAAGCCAATGTTGCCTCGACATCAACACAAGATGATGTGTTGATATGCTCTTTGGAGAGCAAGGAAGAGTCTTGGGTGTTAGACTCCGGAGCATCATTTCACGCTACTTTGCAGAAAAGACTCTTTGAGGAGTATGTGTCAGGAAACCTCGGTAAAGTATATCTTGGCGATGACCAACCTTGTGATATTGTTGGTAAAGGAACAGTGAAAATTAAGTTGAACGGGCCTGAGTGGAAGCTGAAGGATGTCAAGCATATTCCCGACCTGAGAAAAAACTTAATTTATGTGGGCCAGTTAGCCAGTGAAGGCTATACTACAATCTTCCATGGAGATGACTGGAAGATTTCAAAAGGTGCAATGGCAGTTGCACGAGGAAAGAAAATCGGCACTCTTTACATGGCAGCGAAAGGGTGTTGTTCGATTGCAGTTGCAGCAAGCAACCAAAATCCAAACTTGTGGCACCAAAGACTTGGTCACATGAGTGAGAAAGGAATGAAGATTATGCACTCCAAAGAAAAGCTACCGAATCTACAGTCGATTGACATCGACATGTGCGAGGACTGTATACTTGGAAAGCATAAGAGAGTTAGCTTTCAGACAAGTGGCAGAACCCCAAAGAAGGAAAATCTCTGGAGCTTGTTCATTCTGATGTTTGGGGTCCAACGACTGTCACATCAATTGGCGGGAAACAATACTTCGTGACTTTCATAGATGATCACTCTCGAAAGGTATGAGTTTATTTTTTGAGACATAAATCTGAAGTATTTGACACATTCAGAAAATGGAAAGCCATGGTAGAAAATGAGACAGGTCGCAAAATCAAAAAGCTGAGAACCGATAATGGTGGAGAATATGAAGCCTCCAAATTCAAGAAGTTTTGCTATGAGCATGGGATCAAGATGGAAAGAACTGTGCCGGGTACAACTCAACAGAACGGTGTAGCAGAACGCATGAATTGAACGTTGACCGAGAGAGCTAGAACAATGCGTACGCAGTCAGGCCTACCCAAGATGTTCTGGGCAGAAGCAGTCAACACAGCAGCTTATTTGATTAATAGAAGTCCATCGGTACCATTGGAGCATAAAATTCCAGAAGAGGTATGGAGTGGTAAAGATGTTAAATTATCACATTTAAAAGTTTTTGGTTGTATTGCATATGTGCATATCAGTGATCATGGCAGGAATAAGCTTGATCCGAAATCCAAGAAGTGTACCTTTCTTGGATATGGTGATGATGAGTTCGGGTATCGCATCTGGGATGATGCAAACAAAAAGATAATCCGCAGCAGAGACGTGATCTTCAATGAAAGAGTTATGTACAAAGATAGGCATTTGGCAAATGCCACTGACCCAATTGCGATTGAGCCAGTATATGCAGAAGCGGATGACGTTCCAGTCAGTCCTGTGACAAACCAAACAATGGAAAATCCAGAGCCAGAGGAACGTGTTGACCAGGAGAATGCAAATCAACCTCATTCTCCAACTCCTGTATTGAGAAGATCTTCTCGGCCACATGTGCCTAACAGGAGATACATGAACTATGTGTTGCTGACAGATGGAGGAGAACCAGAGTGCTATGATGAGGCTTGTGAGATAGGAGATGCCGGTGAGTGGGAGCTTGCCATGAAAGACGAGATGAAGTCTTTGATCTTCAACCAGACATGGGAACTTGTTGAGTTACCCAGAGGGAAGAAGGCTCTTCATAACAAATGGGTGTATCGTGTGAAAGAAGAGCAGGATGGCTCGAAACGATACAAAGCTAGACTAGTAGTCAAAGGATTCCAGCAGAAAGAAGGAATTGACTACACCGAGATCTTTTCTCCAGTTGTTAAACTTAATACTATCAGGACGGTATTAAGTATTGTTGCTATTGAAAATCTCTACCTAGAACAGTTGGATGTGAAGACTGCGTTTCTTCATGGAGACTTAGATGAAGAGATTTACATGCGCCAACCAGAAGGTTTCTCAGAGAAAGAGAAAGAAAATATGGTGTGTAGACTCAAGAAAAGCTTGTATGGTTTGAAACAAGCTCCAAGACAGTGGTACAAAAAGTTTGACAATTTTATGCACAAGGAAGGATTCCAGAAGTGCAATGCCGACCACTGTTGCTACTTCAAGAGGTATAACTCAAGTTATATTATTTTGCTACTTTATGTTGACGATATGTTAGTAGCTGGTTCAGATATGAACGAAATCAAAAGTTTGAAGCAGCAATTGTCAAAAGAGTTTGACATGAAAGATTTGGGTCCAACAAAGAAGATTCTTGGGATGCAAATCACTCGAGATAAGCAAAAAGAAGTTTTGCAGTTATCTCAGGCAGAATACATCAGTCGTATTTTGCAAAGGTTCAAGATGGGCAGTAGTAAGCCAGTCAATACTCCATTGGCTAGTCACTTTCGGCTATCCAATAATCAGTCTCCTCAGACCGACGAAGAGAGAGAAATAATGGCAAAGGTTCCTTACGCCTCAGCCATTGGGAGTTTGATGTACGCAATGGTCTGTACGAGACCAGACATTGGCTATGCAGTGGGAGCTGTTAGCAGGTTTATGTCAAACCCGGGTAAGATCCACTGGGAAGCAGTCAAATGGATCTTGAGATATCTACGAGGCACTCCAGATAAGTGTTTGTACTTTGGCAGAGGAGAAGTCAAAGTGCAGGGGTACGTAGATGCTGATTTCGCTGGAGAAGTTGATCACAGAAGAAGCACCACATGTTATATATTTACTGTGGGATCAACGGCGGTCAGTTGGATGTCACGGTTACAAAAGATTGTTGCATTGTCCACGACGGAAGCAGAGTATGTAGCAGTGATAGAAGCCAGTAAAGAAATGATATGGCTTCAGGGTTTGTTAAATGAGTTGGGATTCATAAAAGAGAAGAATGTTCTATACAGTGATAGTCAGAGAGCAATACACTTGGCAAAGAACTCTGCATTTCACTCCAGAACAAAACATATTGGTCTCCGTTATCACTTCATCAGATCTCTATTAGAAGATGAAGTATTAACGCTTGAGAAGATTCAAGGAAGTAAGAATCCAGCAGACATGCTAACCAAGGTAGTAACTGTTGATAAACTGAAGCTATGCTCAGCTTCAGTTGGACTCCAAAACTGACAAGATTGGGAACGGCTGTTGCATCGATCAGGTGTGAAGACAGATTGAAATCGGTCTTCAAGTGGGAGATTGTTAGAGTTATGAACTCAAAAGTCCATATGTGGGGACCACGCACTCAAGTGAAATAGCAAGTTGAATGTGCAAATTCAACATCTCTGCAGCACATTATATGTTTTCTCCAATTGAAGAAGTTATCGCCCATGCTGAAGAAGAAATTGAGATGCAATATTTCAGCAGATTTCAAGGATTGGTGCACCGGGTTTCACGTGAGATTTTTGCTGGCTTGGAGGCTATAAATAGCAGCTTCATTCAGCTAAAGAATCACACCATCAGAGAGTTACAACAACAATATACACGAGAGCAATTATCAAAGTGAGGCTAAAATCGAGAGTAAATTTTAGCAGCTTCATTTGAGAGATATTGTGAGAAAATTGAGTGAGCAATTTTCATAGTGTAAAAGAGTTGTGAGTGTTGAGTGTTTGTAAACACTGTGTAATTATCTCCCTTTAGTGAAAGATCTGCAGCAGCCCGTGGACGTAGCCTATTTTGGGTGAACCACGTAAAAATCTTGTGTTCATTATTTTTGTTATTTCATTAAATCTGGTTGTAGGTTTATTCCTAACAGCCTTAACCTTTGCATCCAGTCCAGAGGAAAAAAAAGACAAAGAAAAGGAAAAAAAAAAAAAAAAAAGGAAATGGTTCAATCAGTCAGCTCAAATTAAATAGACTGGGACTCCGTGAGCCACTATAAGTATATATCAGCAACATTGTCATCACCATCTTGAAGAATTAATAAAAAGCTACAAAATAACCTCCGACTCCGAAGATGGCCATGGCGCCAAAAGCTTTGACCAATCGTTCATGAACTGGACCTAGCCGGAGAAATCAGAAAACGGAGGATTGGAATCATGTGGAAAACTCAATTGAATAATTTATTGGGAGTTCAGGCTTCAGCTGTGAAAGGATGAACAGAGAAACACTAGAGAGAGAGAGAGAGACTTGCAGCGATTGTTGGTTGTTGATTTTATTTAATTTTGCAGTAAGGAACATTCTGAGCCACAAATAATTTCCATGTATATTAGATTACGGAAAAATGAAAAAAATGAAGGTTTTATTTGAGGCTGACGAGCAGCCAACCTCAGGACTAGGTCTACGAAGATGTTGCCATATGGCACAAATCTAGTGGTTGAATCGCCTACACCAGAATCCCCAGACCCCGCTTTGCACTTTCTTTTTGTTTTCTTTTTATTATAAATAATAGTGGAGTGAGAAGAGCCACATTTTCTCCACTACAAAGTCGGAATTGAGCTCAGACTCACTCATCCCGAGTTTACAAGAGCTTTGGGACCCACCCATTTTCCTTTATAGAAATTGTCGTCTTGCAAAACACACCCAAGCTAATGGCCTCCTAACATTTGCTACGTCAGAAAATATAGTATTATTTTCTATACTTGTGGTCAAGTTGTATTTCTTTTTCTTCATAATTTTTTTTTAATTGTTAATATTGCACTTTCTCTTTTGAACTTTTTTTTTTTAAGTATTTTTCATATCAAAGAGTTTTGGGAAAAAGTACAATTAAGAAATTCATGGTGAAAAATGCAATAAATATGTAAGTTTAGAGGTGAAAATACAATAGACTATAAGTTCAACAGGGAAAGCGCGATTTTCTAATTTAAAGTATTAATTTGCTTCTTTAATTAAGAAGTTTACCTCTTTATATCAACTAAAAAATCCACGATCTCATAGTACTGCTAACTATGTTTTCTTTAAAAAATTTAACAACTTGATACATCGTTTGAAGAATGTCATGCGCCTAAACATGAAAGTATAGTGTAGGCTTGATTTTATATCTATATTTAACGGCAAAAATTCAATTTTGGTACCATAGAACTGGGCAAATTTCACTTTTCATACCAAAAGTCCAAAAATAACACCAGTTCCTACTCAGCCGTTTCAAAAAAGGCACTTCCGTTAATTTTCTTAACGTTTCTGCCACGTGTCCGTTAAGTCTTCGTGGGCGGGCTGGGCAAGTGGGTCGGATTCTGCCCGTTGGAACATAAAATTCAATTTTGGTACCATAGAACTGGGCAAATTTCATTTTTCATACCAAATTCCGTTATGTTTTTCTTTTTTTGAAATGGTTGTGGTGATATGTTTGAATTGGTTTGTTCTACAGTAGACTAGTAGTCATGTTACTTTTTTTTTCATTTCATTTTAACAATAAGCTAAAAAAAAAGTTTAATTTGCATAATTTAAATTTGCAACTTAGATTCCCGGGACTCCCGAACCCGTCCCGAAATCCTGAAATTAAATCGGGTACCCGAAACCCACGGGACCTTGGTTGATCTACCGGGTTTCGGGACTTAAATTTGAAATCCCGAAACCCAAAATACCCGAATTCCCGAAAACCAGTCCCGATCCCACCCCTACGACCGCCGGCTCCGGTGGCTTTTGGTCGGAATTGGTTGAGGGTTTATGTTCCCACTGTCGTGGAGAACTCGTACATATAAAGATCTTTTCAATCCTTTTAGTAATCTATTCGAATTTTGAGTTCTAATTTTTGAATTGTAGGTCAAAATTTTCGAAATTTCAAATTGTCATTTCTTCTTCGATTCTTAACCAAACTTCGTAATTCTTGTTGCATTAGTTTCCCCTGACCGTGGGCATCATTTTCCATAGGTTTATTGTAGCTGCCATAGACGGTTGAGCTCCGCCCAAGTGGCTGCCATAGACGGTTGAGCTCCGCCCATAACAAGAGGACCAAAAATATTCAACCAATTTCGACAAACGGCCACCGGAAGCCAGCGATCGTCCATAGGAGGAAGAAGGCAATAATTGCAAAAACAACCTGCTCAATTTTAGACAATTGCATTTCCCCCCTATTTTGAAACGGCTGAGTGAGAATTGGTATGATTTTTGTACTTTTGGTATGAAAATTGAAAATTTCCCAATTCTACGGTACCAAAATTGAACGGGCAGATTAGTGCCCCATGTGCCCCTCACTTGCACATAACGGAGGAGACTAAACGGCCGTGGCAAAACTTAACGGCCGTATGGTTTTTGGACTTTTGGTATGAAAAATGAAATTTGCCTAGTTCTATGGTACCAAAATTGAATTTTAGCCTATATTTAACTATATAATGTCTAACTAATATATTTGTATCTATTTTATACTAGTATATGTAAATTTTTACTAAAGTTTTTGTTTTATTTATTATATATAATTACAATTAGTCAATTACACATAATTTTTAAAATTTTATATTTTTTGCACTTTGAATTATAATTGGTTGCAAAGAATTAAGTTTTACACCCCTAAACGTACACTCTTGTTGGACTTTCCACCCTGAACTTCGATATTACACTTTCCCTTTGAACTCTTTGGCCGGAAAAGTGCAAAATTTATGCATGTTCAGGGTGAACAGTGCAAAAAATTAATTTTAAGGAGAAAGTGGAACCTGACTATACATTTAGGGGGGAAGTGTGATTCTCTCTAAATAACAAGAGATTCGTGATATGAATAATGTGTTGTAATAATAATTTAAAAAAAAAAAAAGATATGCAATTTATTTATATTAGATTTGCATATTTATACGTTAGAGATGAGATCATGATTTTTTTATGAACTAAAAATAAATTATCCTTACCAAAGATACATTAAATAATTTTTTTTAAAAGAACACTTCTTCCATTTTATTATATGAAATTTCGATGTTGGAGGACTTTGTTCCAAAAGATGAAAAATAATCTCAAAATGTCATGATTTAGTTATTGGTACATGTTGTCGTGGTAATTGGGCTAAATATATTAAGTATTTATCACGCCTAAGCGTTTCAAGATTAAACATTCTTTTTTACATTGATGAAGAAGATTATGAAAAATCGAGAAAGAATTTTATCCTACTCTTTTCAATTCGGGGAGACTGATGCATGAGAATAAAGAAATAATATTATCTTATTTCGGGTAGATATTGGTAACCATATCTCCTAGATTAGTTTCACAGTTTACTTCAGTTATATTATTTCTTTAGGTATATAGGAGTCAATATTTTCTTAGCTGGTTATTTTATTTTGGCTATAGAGTCAGGTTTACGGATTATTTCAAAACAATTGATTACTGACAAAAAAAAAATGTAGAACTTCTCTTCGAGGGTTTTTTCTTCTTCCAACCCTCTTCTAGTAAATTTGATATTCATGTTGTGCCAACAGATTAACCTGATCACTACTCCTTGACACTGCTAATGTATTCAATTTTTTGAGTTGCTCTCCTTAGTTGTCATAATTAAATAGAAGTATTTTTAACTATATATGTCGACTGTCGAGGGTGATCATTTCATGAACCCTATTACACACATTACATTACATTATGCAGTTTACCCCTTAATTAGCTAGGTGCTAACCTTGAAGCTATTAATCATTTAAATTCCATGCAGTAGTAAAGGGAAACAGCTTGAAGGTGGCAGGTTTGTGTTCATTAAACAAAACAGGTTTGAATTGTGTCCCATCTAAACGTTAATCTCGTGTATTAGAATACCAAGTGACTGAATGCTTGAGAAATCTAAATTCCTTGAGTTTATCTTGGACTTCTCTTTATCACGTTGTGTTGGCCCCAAGAGGTAAGTGAGAGAATATATGTGCATGACTTTAGAATGGTTAGAATTAGTACTGCATGCCTTTAAAGACAGTAATAAAAGAATTGTAACAGAAAATATATAGTTATGGGGATATAAAGAGAGAAAGGATAAAAAGACAAAAGAATGCGTGCTACTTTAGGCATATTATTATTAATTATGAGGCATTCTATTAGAGTGTGAGCTAGACTTAACCTTCTTAATCCATGGCCAGTTCTATATAAATGTGTGTATACATGGGAACAAATTGAGATATCTTGAAGAGAGATGACGAAAAATTTAGGTTGAAGCTATATATGTATATATTATTGTTTCTTCATGTTTTTATATTATTCTTAATTAATTAACTCTGCGTAATATGCAATGAATTTTTTTTTTCTTCTAGTAAACATTTGTATATATTTTTCGTTTAAAGTGATATTTCCTTCTTTACTTGACAACGGTCACTTGAGAGTTCAGATTGTTGAAACAAACAGGTCTGTCTCCCCCATTTCAAATTGAAATTAATTAATGGAGAAAATTTTGTATAAATTTTAAGGAGATTATACCACACACACACTGCACACACACATGTATACATATGCCACATACATTTAAAACTCGCTCTCTGCAGAACTCTAACTTCAAGATGTTCTCTTTTAGAACTCTACGGATGATTTTGATGGTAGAAAATCAATTTTTAGTTAGTGTATGATCAGTCATTGGCACTTATCATGTTAGAAATTAACTCGATCCTCTGTAATCATCTGTTGTAGTAAGTATGCTTGGTCAGACTTCAAACTAAACATCCTTATGAACAGGGACGGACCCTTGTGGGGACTGGGGGGGGCCATGGTCCCCCCAAGAAAAAAATATTTTTATATAGTTATATATATATATACTTGCTATGATTGAGAAAGAAAAGTGTTTGATGGAGTGGTAAGGTTCATAACATTTTGTTGAAGGTCTAGTGTTCGATTCTTGTAGTTGTCAATAATTTTTTCTTTCCTTCTTTTCATTAAAATTGAATTGTGTTTTGCATTCCAATTGATATTTTTTAATTAGTACACATGCCTTTTAGTTGGGTGGGCATTATTGATATTTGGTAAAGTTCTTGGACATTGTGTAGGAATCTTATGTTCAATTTCTTAAATTAACTTTTTTTTTTCATGAACATTCAATTTATTTTGAACTATTTAAGGCATGATTTAAGTGGGCATTATCTGATAGATATTATAATAAATATATACTAACATCATTATATTATGCACAATTTTAAAATAAATATCTAATATTCAATTTCTATGTTTGATCAAATTCCTTAATTTGTAACCGTTTGTTGAGTGAACTGACTTAATTCACTTGGCTAATACTCTTAAAAAGAAAATAGTTATTTTTTTCCCACTTTTTCTAGGATGAAATTATAGGATTGTTTTATCTTATGTTAGTTTTTTTGTTATTTTTATCAAAAATCGATAAAATATCGAGTTTGATACAAAAAAAAATTTCGTCCCCGAAAGAAAATGGTTTAGCTCCGTCACTAATCGGCCCCCCCAAGAAATGGGGTCTAGGTCCGTCCCTGCTTATGAACATGAAATATGATCACAACATGAATTAATGTGTTAAACGTTTCATCATGTTTATCATGAACAGGCAGTGGAAAAAATTATGGAGGGTCTGGAATTGTTCCAGAGACGCTGACTGAGGACAACTACGAGCAATGGAAAAGGTGTTTGAAAAACTATTTGGTCGGCCATGGCCTTTGGAATGTTGCCTCTGGGAAGGAGGCTGAACCAGATAAATCACAGAAACAACAACATGATGAATGGAAGAAAAAGAATGCCCTGGCTTTGCATGCCATTCAACTTTCTTGTGGAACAGGAATATATGCTAAGTACAATAAAGCTCACATGTCTGCTCACTATGCATGGACTCATCTAGCTGAAAAGTCTCATCACGTACCATCCACAGATCATCATATTCATATACAACAAGAAGTACTACCTCAAGGTCATGATGAATCTGAAGGGGGGACCAAAGAGTACCTTAAGTATGAGCGATTGTACCGAGTAACAGAACAGGGCAATTGGAATGGTGTAAATGATTTCCTTGAGAACAATGAAATTAATGCAATTCGGGCGAGAATCTCATCTCATGGGGATACTGCCCTGCACGTTGCAATTTTATCTGGACATATAGAGATTGCAGAGAAATTGGTAATTGAGATGTCACCAGGTGACTTGGAAATTATAAATGAATATGGTGCAACTGGCTTGTCTCTTGCTGCTATCTGCGGTGCAAAGAAACTAGCAAAGGCAATAATACAAAAGAACAAGAGATTGGTTGAGATTGCCAATGTTGACCACGAGGATGGCCAACTTCCTGTAATTGTGGCTGCCTTATACGGACAAAAGCATATGGTTCGTTATTTATATAAGGTGACACCTAAGCATAATTTCAGTCCCGGAAATGGTGGGCACGGAGTCAATCTGCTTATTTGTCTTATTACCGCAGAAATTTATGGTAAGCCTAGCTAGCTAGCCACGTTAATTAATACTGTGACTGAATCACATTTATACCTATCGTCCGTTATAATCTTCAATACTATATCATCCGTGACCTTAGAAATTAATTCCCATACTATTATATAATAGATGTCGCTTCAAGGCTTGATTAAAATTCTCAAATAAATCTTGTCCACCCACGTGGCAAATCAGGAACAGTAGCTGAAGTTGTACACCTCATCAAAAAAGGCGCCCTTCTCTATCCGCTAAATTTTGCTCATTGAATTCTGCAGCCATAGCCGAAAAAAAGGAATTCTACCTCTCAATTCTTACCATCACCGACTCTACAGTTTCGTCCCAACAGTTACTACAGTTCCTCCCTCTACATTTTGACATTCGTCAAAATTTCCTGAAAATAGATATGGCAGCAATGGCTGTCTCCATCTACCCGATAGTGAGCTCTTCACGGAAAAAGAGGCATAGAAATGAAAAGAGTTTTCCTGTAAACACTCATGTTGCGTGTACATCAACCGCGGGTCGGGTACGATGTGGCGGTACGAGTGGTGGGAGTGAGAGTTGTTTGGTTTTGCCGGTTAAAGAAGATTTTGCGGATGAAGAAGATTATGTAAAGGCCGGTGGATCTGAGATTTTGTTTGTTCAAATGCAACAGAGGAAGAATATGGACCTACAGTCTAAACTTTCGGATAAGGTCAGATATTATATCGTGTTTGTTTCTATTTCCTTTTTATTGGCATGCTTGGTTTTTGGGTATAGGAAGTAATTTGATTGATTATTTGATAGATGACTGAAATTTGTTCAAGAGAGAATTGAGCCTGTTTATTTGGTTTTTCTGAAAGTTTTTTTAGGGTTTCGGATTTTTTTTTTGAGATGATCATGTCTGAGTTTTTTTATGTGAGGGAAGTGTTTGTTTAGATTGTTAGGAAGTATGAGAAGAATTCTCTGTTAGGGCATCTCCAAAGGAGACCCTATATGGGTTATCAAACCCATCAACTTCCAATTTGGGGATTGAAATCAGAAAAGGTGAGCTCCGAGGCTCTATTTCAGCCATCAAATTGATGTCAAGTTGTCAACACCTCATGCCATGAAAGTTAGGGCCAGTTCTTTTTTACCCCAAAAATTCGGTAGGAAACTTTTCACACACCAACGGCTACTTTGAGACTCAACAACGGTAACAATTTTTTGAAAAGGATCCGTTGTAAATTTTTTATGTAAATTAAACATCACTTTCAGCAAATAAATTACACTTGCAAATATAGATCTGAATTAAAAAAATAAAGAAGATTAAAACGAAAAGAGAAAAAAAAAAACTTACAAAGATTCAAATCTGAAATCGGAAAGAGAGGCGGAAGAAGAAAAGGTAAAAAAATATGTGGATAAGAAATCTGATCATATACCTTGAATCCTTGATATTTGAATTCAAAGCGACACTTGTCATCGGAAAATCTTATCATAATATAATATAAAAAGTTAGCAAGATATAATATTTGTAATATACACATTAGTCTCGTTTTTATATTTGATTGCATTTTTAAATGGGTTTAATTTTATTTTAGTATCAATTCGACTTAATTTTAATTGTTTTTCAAATTGATGTTACATTTTGATGGTTGTGCATTGGAATATAAAACATTTGCAGGGGCCTCAAAACACTATAGCAGTCCTCAAATAATTATTTGATTACCCACTTTGTAGGCTTAGGATTGGAGATGCCCTTAGTGTTTAAATTAAAATTACTATTATGATTGGATCAATGTTTGGCATTTTGAACAAAGTGTACACAGTACCATCAAGTGGGTGAAAAGTACTTTATTTTGACCTTATGCAACCTAATTTAAGTCTAAATACCATCACAAAGTGGGTGAAATTTTATATAGAAGAAACACGATATTTTTAAGTACAATTAAAGATATACAAAGGATTCCGTGTCTTAGTAAAATGTTTTCATTGTTTCACTTGTCTGTGATGATTTAGCTTGTCTACACAATATATTTTATGACCTATATTTCAAGAACTTCAGATCCTATGCACATGCATTTGGTTTTTAACTTTTAACACATGCTTGCTATGTTATTCATTCAGATAATTGATAATGTATTAAAGTTTGCGAGTTCCGGTTACTCTTGTGTTCGTAACTCCTTTATTTATTTTTAATTATAAGAGACATTATATCTCTTGCTGAAAAAAATAAAATTTTCGAGTTTGATATCCTCTTCTCTATAATTGCAGTTGCCAAGAATATCAATGGATGGTAATATACTAGATTTGGTGGTTATTGGCTGTGGCCCTGCTGGTCTAGCACTTGCTGCTGAGTCAGCTAAGTTAGGCTTGAATGTTGGGCTTATAGGTCCAGATCTTCCTTTCACAAATAACTACGGCGTGTGGGAAGATGAATTCAGAGGTGTTGATATTTATATTTTCGATTATTTGTTTTAACTATTTTAAGTAATCTTCGAGCATATAGCATTTTAAGAACCAGGTTACTGCAAGTTTTAATGCACATTAATATACTTTTCTGTTGTTTCAGATCTGGGACTTGAGCGGTGCATTGAACATGTATGGCGAGATACCATTGTGTATCTAGATGATAATGATCCTATTTCAATTGGTCGAGCATATGGACGTGTTAGTCGTTATTTGCTCCATGAAGAACTACTAAAAAGGTAAAATTCTACCCATTCTTTGTAAATTACTTTAAATATCAATCACATTAGTAGACTCACAAAGGTCTATTATGTTTATAGCTCCGTATAAAATACATTAATTATAATAAATCTCTACTATTTGTTTTCCATAACTAGACACGACAGTAGCCCTACAATGCTCCTGAACCACAAAAATTCAAAACTAATTTATATATATTTCAATATTTTAAATTCTTTATACGTATAAAATACATTAATTATAATAAATATATTATAAAGATTGAAGGATTTGGGTTTGAGGAAGGATTTCAAATGACTCCCAATATATTTGTAACTTTGGTTGATAGTATAGCATAAAATGACTACTTAACGATTTGAATTTATCCTAAATCAAAATAATCGAAATAAGTGCTACGAATTGTTATTTTGAATTTGAAATCCATAGCTCAAATCGATCAATTCAAATGAACCCTAAAACCCTATGGTTGTGAAAGAGTATTCAAATTAGTTCATCTTGAGTTATAGACATACACGTTGAGTTAATATATCTTCCAATGAGCATTCAAACCCGAGTTATCGCGTTGTGAGGAATAACAAATCCCTTTTACTAGACCCAAGCGACCTGACACGACCTACCCGACCAAAAATCATATAAACCAAACAAAACTTTTCCTAAACAAGTCCAACCATTAGAAACATTCACTATTGAATCAATATTCAGCCAATGTATACACAAAAAATCATCAAATACAGATATTATTTTTCATGAAAGAAGGGAAAAAAACATAAGCTCGAACGATGTTTATCGTTTAACCTGTCTTGGATCTTTATTAAAAAGGATGCAAGCCTAAGTTCCTTATAAAAAATGAATTGGTATAACTAAATTAATATCACTCATAATCATATCAATGAATATTGCCCTAGACTATGGACAGAAGCAAAATTTTCTGAGTTTAAGAACAAAAAAATAATCATAAATCGGACATCGAATCCAAGATGCTGTCGATGTCAGGAGTTACGACAATTCGTTTACTAAGTTCACCCACACTGCAAATATGCTTCTCTTCTGTATTGATGGCCACAACTTCTTGAGCAAAATCACAAGGCAAATTTGAAGATACCTATATGCATGATGCCATAATTAGTTTTTTTATAAACACTATTAAATTCTACAAGCAAGTTCTATAATAATTCTTACATCGTATATTGTATCTCCAATCTTCCACTTTATAGCACCACTCTCGTATACTAGCAATTTGCCAATAGGTCCTCCCGGCATTGATTCCAATATACAAGGCTTTTGCGGTGTTCGTGCACCTTTTGCACTAGAGCCCATCTCATGGACATTGCCGTTAGTTTGTTGATTTATCGTAGGCATAACTTTTGGTAACTGAATGAAGAATAACTTCTCTTCGACATTTTCCTCCTGCCAATCATTTTATTTAAATATCAACACAATTTCTAGCATAATGGCCTTCGTGTTCATTTTCGTTTTAATAAAGTACAAACCGTTAAACCAAGCTCTTCAGCTGAGTTTATTTTAGATTCATCATATGTCGATTGCTCTGGTTCTTCTTCAAATTCTTTTTTATCGAGAATTTCTACAAGTAAAAAGCCATGGTAAGTTTAGTTATTGCCTACATTTGCTAAACTGACGATTCATAAAATTAAACGAGAGAGTGAAGAGCAAATTACCCCCTATGCTTTGCCTAATTTTTTAAAAAAAAAACTGTGTTATTTTTACTAACCCCCATGCTAATTTTATTAGCGAAAAAGCACCTCCGAAGCCAATTTGACAATTATACCCCCACTAAAGAATACAAACACACCCCTCATCACCTAAAAATTGACAATATATAACTCCCTCTTAACTTTGTAAACTGGCCATAACCGCCTTGTTCAATTAAAAAGTTGACAATAACCTCCCTATGATTTATGGTGGAATTTCAAATGAGTATTTTGCTAATAAAATAACACAGGGTTTTTTTTGCTTATAATAAAAGAACACGGGGATCTTTTGATAGTTAGGCAATGCACAAGCAGTGTTTTTGCATTTAGCTCTAAACATAAGTACCTGGATTTCCTGAATATGGCCTTCTAATGGGAAGTGTTATAGGATAATTGGTGTAATAGTCCTGCATTAAAAGTCGAGCGATCGTGAGTAAAAAATACTTTAGTGTCGTTGTAAGTGAGATCTACTTATATATGACTTACCCATGGTTCTTTATATTCTTTTTCAACTCCATCCACAGGACCGCCTGTAGATGGACATATAACGTTAAAAAGCAATCGAAATTATTCACAATGTAAGAAAATACACAAGAAAAAATTGACTTGCCATTAGAAGATGAGCCTTGATTCTTGTTGAAAGCCTTTGTACCATATGACCTGATCGAAGTATTTGAGCTTCCATAACCAAATGCAACTTGAGTAGGCCCAACTGCAATTGAAAACATAATCATAATGTAAACATCTAAGATAATTTGATTTAGATAATGATTTCAGTGGAGGGGAGATACTAAGACTAGGAGACCTTAAGAGATGCTAACCTTTCTTTTCCACTTTGGGTCTTCCCTTCAAAGATGACTCCTATAATGTGAAAGTAGATAGATTCACATAAGAAAGATAATTCACAATTCATTTAAACCGAAAAAAGTATCACTTTTTTTTAAAACTAAGAGGAAATTGGAAGTTGCAAATACATTTAGTTTGCGTAGAAGTTGCTCTGCTTGAGCACCATCAATGTCGTTTTCGGTTTTGTCACTGCAACATCGAAAAATCAGATAATTAAACACCGTGCGAAGTGCTAGAAATGAGTGAAGTCGAGCCTGATGAATTTAAGATGATTACACTTTTGGAATGATAGGCTTTTGTTCTCTCTTTGGAGGAGCTTTTGGTGCAAATCTAACCTATGGAATCCAAATAAATACATGTTATTTAAGCATATACATATGGTTAATATAAGACTAATGATTTCAAATTAAAAAAATTGAATCGGTAGCAATGAAATTAATTCAAATTCATCATACCTTCCTCGGTGCAGCTTTGGTGGTGTTGGCCAGAATATCTGGATCCATTATACTTATAACAATCTATTCAAGATGACACAAAAAGAAAAATAAATTTAACCTATTAATTCTTGAACAAAATTAATGCCATACCACACAAAATTATACTACAATATGCAAAAAAATCCAAACTTTATAGCCTAAGAATTTAACCAAGAACAAATAACATGATCCCTTTATCTGAATATATGAATATCTCAAAACACAAACATGTACATCACACAAATTGCATTGGATTGGCCTTTTAATTGTAATAAAACTGACCTTTTCATATGATAATCTAAATTGGCAAGAATTGTATGTGTGTAAATTTGTGAATGACAGAGATGAAGTTGGCGGCTGTTTGTTAGGGTTTTAGAGGGGTTTTTAAATTGAAGGACTGTGTGAGAATAAATGGAAAGTTGTTGTACTTTCTTAGACAACAACTGTATTACATCTAGAGGTGGGATCGGGACGGGTTTTCGGGAATTCGGGTATTTCAGGACGGGATTTCGGGTTTCGGGATCTCAAATTTAAGTCCCAAAACCCGGTAGCTCAACCAAGGTCCCGTGAGTTTCGGGTACCCGATTTAACTTCGGGATTTCGGGACGGGTTCGGGTGTCCCGAGAATCTTTCCTACACACACAATACAGAGAGAGAACATATTCCAAACTACAGTAATAATCGCTTTATTCATTCGGAGATACAGTCTAGAGACGCACTATTGTTTTAACTCAGCAGCATTCCAAACTAAACAGAGCAATTTGGTCCTTAATACAAAAGAGCAGCAGGACTCAACAACTTGAAATCATCAACTCAACATTTCTGTTCCAAGTTTATATAGAGGGTCATTAAAATCTCAGTAATTATCGGAGACACAGGATGACTCGGCAGACGACGAAGTGCTGTCAATTCGACTATTGTGCCAAGGCTAGCGATAGAACAAATTTTATTATTTTTCAACTTTACCCCCGTTTTTTATTACAAATTAATTAAGTTTGACTTAAATCTAACTCCATAATTATTTCAATATTCTCTGTCTAATTTATTGTAAGTATTTATTTTCCTTTCAACTATCCTCTTCAATCAAAATAGTCAAAACGGCGCACCTGTACGACGCTTCTTTCCGTCACCAAGCCTCATTTGATCGTCATAACTGAGTCGGCGCTGTGTTGGAAGAGGGCAAGAGGCGGCTAGGGCTTGGGGTTTATTAATTTTTTTCCTATATACTATGTAGTAATGGTAAAGAAGAATTAATAATTTAATAGGACTAGTTAATCGGGATGGGTTTCCCGATCGGGATGGGCTCAAAACCCGAAACCCGTCCCGGTTTTTTTTGACCGGGTTTCGGGATGTCCCGAACCCGGAAAAAACCCGTTTTTTTCGTCCCAAATGGAAAAACCCGATCGGGTCGGGACGGGTACCCGAAACCCGATCCCATTTACCCAGCCCTAATTACATCACATGTTTTCTTTGTCAGAGGACTCTTCTTCTTCGTATGTTACTAAGTTACTGTTTGGAATGTTTCCAAATTAATTGTAATTTTTTTTTTTGGGTAAATCAAATTAGAGGTATAAGAGAAAAAATAAAGAATTTAACCAAGAACAAATAACATGATCCCTTTATCTGAATATATGAATATCTCAAAACACAAACATGTACATCACACAAATTGCATTGGATTGGCCTTTTAATTGTAATAAAACTGACCTTTTCATATGATAATCTAAATTGGCAAGAATTGTATGTGTGTAAATTTGTGAATGACAGAGATGAAGTTGGCGGCTGTTTGTTAGGGTTTTAGAGAGGGTTTTAGATGAAGTTGGCGGCTGTGTGAGAATAAACAGCCGCCAACTTCATCTCTGTCATTCACAAATTTACACACATACAATTCTTGCCAATTTAGATTATCATATGAAAAGGTCAGTTTTATTACAATTAAAAGGCCAATCCAATGCAATTTGTGTAACGCCCCCAAAATTTCGAACCCGTTTGTTGGATTTTTAATCCAAATTTAAGTACGACATTTTATTTTCAAAGTTACGCATTAATTTGAGCTAAAAATACAAATTAATTAAATCTTGTGATCTTTTGAACTTTGAAATAATTAAAAAAAATAAAAGTTACTTTAAAAATAAGATCAAGAGCTTTTTGAAAATTTTCGGGCTTCGATGCACAAAAAATTTGTTTTTGGGGCAAAAATGCACTTTACCAAAACTTCAGGGTGCAAAGTGCAAATTCCGCCCCTACTTGTTTTCAGCTGATAGGAGAGCCTTTATAGCTCTCCTAGCCAGCCCTAGGGAGTGGCCAAGCATGCCCCTTGGGTAGAGAAATTTCTCTACCCAAGGTGGACATGCATTGGTTGGTTTTTGAAGACTAATTATGTCTCCTTCTATTTCCAATGTGTATATAATTATTATACACACTTATCATCAGATTTTTATCCTCTCCATAACCTCAATTACATACATATTATAGAGAATAAGAGAGAGAGAGAGAAGAGAGAACACATTAGAAATAGGATTTTTGGATTCTCACTACACAGCCTCGGTTTTCCGATCATTCCGCCTTCGTCCACCGTTGGATCATGCCCAAATTTTGTATGGAGGTTCTACACACACGGATCTACATATTGACCGTTCGGATCGTCGTTTGGATCTCCCAAAGTGAATCTCCAGTCGTTACACATTTAGAAAGATAGTTTTCGGGTATACTCAGCACAGTCTCGGTTTTTCAACCATTCCGCCTTCGTCCACCGTTGGATCGTGCCCAATTTTTTCCTGGAGGTTCTACACACATGGGGCTACATATTGACCGTTCGGATCGTCGATTGGATCTCCCGGAGTGAATCGGCAGTCCTTGGAAGTTGGGGAAAAATAAGGATTTGAGGGCCTTTTTACGAACCACCACCGGATCCGCCACCACTGCCACCGGAGCTGCCACCACCACCTTCGGAGTTCTGGAAATGAAGACATTTTCACCCCCTTCGTTGCTTTGGGTAAAAATACATCTATGCATGTGTTCTTTAGTCTTTGTGATATTACTTTCTTTTCTTTAAAATATATGTTGAAGAAGTTAGTTTGTCCTTGTGATAAGTTGTTGAGTTCATATGTTATATTTAGTGTGACTTGCTTTGGTTTTGTTTAAATATTACTTATATGTTTGGATCTTGATTTATTTTCGTAAAAAAGTTATTGTTCATAATTTCCGAAACTTTGGGGGGTATTTTTGAAAGGTTTTAAAAGTTGAAGGGCTTAGGTTGCGATTCTTGTTGGGATTAAAAAGGGACTGAAAATATAAGTTTTTGTTTGATATTTGTTTAGGTTTACTTGAAAAGCATTTGTTTTAAAGTTTGTTCCGATATTTTGCAAAAATGAGAGTTTTTAAAACATTTGGGGTTACTTTTGTAAATCTGAAAATAAGGGGTTAAAGTTGCTGTTTTGTTGCTGTTTTTACATGGTTCTTTTATAAAATCTTGATTTATTGATTTGAAGTAGTGGTTTATTCATTTTAGTTTTTAGATTGAATATTTGTAAATTTTTCGAAGAAAGTTCATAATTAAAGAACTTTTTGTTTCGTTTGTGAAAAGTTATTAAAACTTATTTTTAATCTTAGTTTTATAGTGAAAATTATGCTTGATTATTTTTACATATTTCTTAAATGCGTGGATCTTAAATTATTTTTCAAGAAAATTGGTTTGGTTAAGTTTTCAAAACTATGAGGGTGTTTTTGAAAAGTTTTAAACTTGTGGGGTTTTTAAAGCTTTGATTTTTGAAGTAAAATGATACTTAATACTTTCATTTGATTTTCGATATGGGTTTAGTTAAAAATCTTTTGATTTAAAGTTTGTTGCAAAAATTTCGGAAAAATGGATGTTTATAAAAGCTTAGGGGTTGTTTTGTAAATCTGGAAAATAAAAGGAAAGTTTTGCTGTTTTGGCGCTATTTTATGAAATTAGAATTTTGAGTTTTGAAAATAATTACTTTAAGTGGAGTTGATGCGTAAAATTTCTAAGCAATGTTGTGCGATGTGTTAGTAGGAAATCCTTGTGTAGGATTTTCATTAGTTATTTTTCTAAGTCGTATACGTACTTGCTCAGGTTTCGGATACGCTTCATTTGTGGAGTTTTAGTCGCTCTACTAAGCGACAAAGGTGAGCGCTATGTGTTTAATTTGTATGTCGGTCCGATGTGCTTGTAGATCGAGTCCAAACATGCACTTAGGCTCTTAATAATCAAAGCATGAATTTTGTTCTAACTTTTCTTGCATGTCGTCACGAATAGGTTGACTTATTAGGTCAACATTACTCGCATGAAATCACTTAGCATTTCAACATGATTATCCAAATACATGCTACATCCGAATTTACTAGTTGCGAATATATTTTTCGAAATTATTATGATACCCAAAATTTCATTCGATAAGTTATTAAATATTGATAATATGTTAATATGTTTGATATGCTATGTTCCGTTTGTTTCCGACTATATGTTTCAGTTTGTTTCCGATTTTGTGTGGGCCCCCTTTTGATTGGTATATGGACCCGATGCCAACCTGGCCGACAAGGGCCGGCAGGATTGTCACGGTTACCCGTAGGCCTGGCCTTACAAACCAAGTGGGGAGGAACACTTGGGGAGTAAGGACGAACTCCGGCAAAGACATGTCGATGCATTTTTGATAGTAAGGTCGCTCCTTACTTGGTGAGTTTGGATGGACTTTGATCAGACTGAGGATGGAGGGTAAGTGGAGGACGGCATCAGCAAATTCTTGGTTATGTGAATTTCGTGTTTCTTCCGTCTTGAATATATGTTTATTTGCTTGATAACATGCTTATGTTATATAATATGTTGCATCCACACATCACCATGCAAATTCGCACATAGCCTCACTAAGTTGGACGATCAACTTATGCGTTCTATGTTTCACTCTTTTCAGTTTCAGGTGCTCTGAAAATTTATAGTCGGGTTGCGGTTAGGTCATCACGGTTGCGGTCCCACCCTAGTATTCGGGAGAGTAGTAATATTTTGTTGTCGATTTATTCTCCTTTTTGATTTTGTTTAAAACCTTTAATTTATTGAATCGTTAAAGATGATTTATATTTTCACAAAAGAGACAAGATTTTCATAAATTACTTATTTATCTCTCTTGACGTTTTTTTTTCAAAATATTTTGATATATTTCGTTTAAATAGCTTCCGCTTTAAAACCTTTTAATTCATCGTTCCAATAAAAAAAAAAAAAAAAAAGCTTCGATATTTTTAACGCTTTTGCAAAATAACAATATTTTTTTTTGACCGTCATCCGACGGACCCGCGGAGCCGGGCCGTCACAATTTGTGTGATGTACATGTTTGTGTTTTGAGATATTCATATATTCAGATAAAGGGATCATGTTATTTGTTCTTGGTTAAATTCTTTATTTTTTCTCTTATACCTCTAATTTGATTTACCCAAAAAAAAAATTACAATTAATTTGGAAACATTCCAAACAGTAACTTAGTAACATACGAAGAAGAAGAGTCCTCTGACAAAGAAAACATGTGATGTAATTAGGGCTGGGTAAATGGGATCGGGTTTCGGGTACCCGTCCCGACCCGATCGGGTTTTTCCATTTGGGACGAAAAAAACGGGTTTTTTCCGGGTTCGGGACATCCCGAAACCCGGTCAAAAAAAACCGGGACGGGTTTCGGGTTTTGAGCCCATCCCGATCGGGAAACCCATCCCGATTAACTAGTCCTATTAAATTATTAATTCTTCTTTACCATTACTACATAGTATATAGGAAAAAAATTAATAAACCCCAAGCCCTAGCCGCCTCTTGCCCTCTTCCAACACAGCGCCGACTCAGTTATGACGATCAAATGAGGCTTGGTGACGGAAAGAAGCGTCGTACAGGTGCGCCGTTTTGACTATTTTGATTGAAGAGGATAGTTGAAAGGAAAATAAATACTTACAATAAATTAGACAGAGAATATTGAAATAATTATGGAGTTAGATTTAAGTCAAACTTAATTAATTTGTAATAAAAAACGGGGGTAAAGTTGAAAAATAATAAAATTTGTTCTATCGCTAGCCTTGGCACAATAGTCGAATTGACAGCACTTCGTCGTCTGCCGAGTCATCCTGTGTCTCCGATAATTACTGAGATTTTAATGACCCTCTATATAAACTTGGAACAGAAATGTTGAGTTGATGATTTCAAGTTGTTGAGTCCTGCTGCTCTTTTGTATTAAGGACCAAATTGCTCTGTTTAGTTTGGAATGCTGCTGAGTTAAAACAATAGTGCGTCTCTAGACTGTATCTCCGAATGAATAAAACGATTATTACTGTAGTTTGGAATATGTTCTCTCTCTGTATTGTGTGTGTAGGAAAGATTCTCGGGACACCCGAACCCGTCCCGAAATCCCGAAGTTAAATCGGGTACCCGAAACTCACGGGACCTTGGTTGAGCTACCGGGTTTTGGGACTTAAATTTGAGATCCCGAAACCCGAAATCCCGTCCCGAATTCCCGAAAACCCGTCCCGATCCCACCTCTAGATGTAATACAGTTGTTGTCTAAGAAAGTACAACAACTTTCCATTTATTCTCACACAGTCCTTCAATTTAAAAACCCCTCTAAAACCCTAACAAACAGCCGCCAACTTCATCTCTGTCATTCACAAATTTACACACATACAATTCTTGCCAATTTAGATTATCATATGAAAAGGTCAGTTTTATTACAATTAAAAGGCCAATCCAATGCAATTTGTGTGATGTACATGTTTGTGTTTTGAGATATTCATATATTCAGATAAAGGGATCATGTTATTTGTTCTTGGTTAAATTCTTAGGCTATAAAGTTTGGATTTTTTTGCATATTGTAGTATAATTTTGTGTGGTATGGCATTAATTTTGTTCAAGAATTAATGGGTTAAATTTATTTTTCTTTTTGTGTCATCTTGAATAGATTGTTATAAGTATAATGGATCCAGATATTCTGTCCAACACCACCAAAGCTGCACCGAGGAAGGTATGATGAATTTGAATTAATTTCATTGCTACCGATTCAATTTTTTTAATTTGAAATCATTAGTCTTATATTAACCATATGTATATGCTTAAATAATATGTATTTATTTGGATTCCATAGGTTAGATTTGCACCAAAAGCTCATCCAAAGAGAGAACAAAAGCCTATCCTTCCAAAAGTGTAATCATCTTAAATTCATCAGGCTCGACTTCACTCATTTCTAGCACTTCGCACGGTGTTTAATTATCTGATTTTTCGATGTTGCAGTGACAAAACCGAAAACGACATTGATGGTGCTCAAGCAGAGCAACTTCTACGCAAACTAAATGTATTTGCAACTTCCAATTTCCTCTTAGTTTTAAAAAAAAAGTGATACTTTTTTCGGTTTAAATGAATTGTGAATTATCTTTCTTATGTGAATCTATCTACTTTCACATTATAGGAGTCATCTTTGAAGGGAAGACCCAAAGTGGAAAAGAAAGGTTAGCATCTCTTAAGGTCTTCTAGTCTTAGTATCTCCCCTCCACTGAAATCATTATCTAAATCAAATTATCTTAGATGTTTACATTATGATTATGTTTTCAATTGCAGTTGGGCCTACTCAAGTTGCATTTGGTTATGGAAGCTCAAATACTTCGATCAGGTCATATGGTACAAAGGCTTTCAACAAGAATCAAGGCTCATCTTCTAATGGCAAGTCCATTTTTTCTTGTGTATTTTCTTACATTGTGAATAATTTCGATTGCTTTTTAACGTTATATGTCCATCTACAGGCGGTCCTGTGGATGAAGTTGAAAAAGAATATAAAGAACCATGGGTAAGTCATATATAAGTAGATCTCACTTACAACGACACTAAAGTATTTTTTACTCACGATCGCTCTACTTTTAATGCAGGACTATTACACCAATTATCCTATAACACTTCCCATGAGAAGGCCATATTCAGGAAATCCAGGTACTTATGTTTAGAGCTAAATGCAAAAACACTGCTTGTGCATTGCCTAACTATCAAAAGATCCCCGTGTTCTTTTATTATAAGCAAAAAAAACCCTGTGTTATTTTATTAGCAAAATACTCATTTGAAATTCCACCATAAATCATAGGGAGGTTATTGTCAACTTTTTAATTGAACAAGGCGGTTATGGCCAGTTTACAAAGTTAAGAGGGAGTTATATATTGTCAATTTTTAGGTGATGAGGGGTGTGTTTGTATTCTTTAGTGGGGGTATAATTGTCAAATTGGCTTCGGAGGTGCTTTTTCGCTATTAAAATTAGCATGGGGGTTAGTAAAAATAACACCGTTTTTTTTTTAAAATTAGGGTTTAGGGTTAGGGTTTAGGGATTAGGGTCCTCACGTTTTTAGGGTTTAGGGTCCTCACGTTTTAGGGTTGAGGGTTTAGGGTTAGTTTAGGGTTTAGGGTTTTTCCTCACGTTTTTAGGGTTTAGGGTTATAGGGTTCTCACGTTTAGGGTTTAGGGTTTAGGATTTAGGGGTTTAGGGTTTAGGGGTTTAGGGTTTAGGGTTTTAGGGTTTTAGGTTTTAGGGTTTTAGGTTTTAGGGTTTAGGGTTTAGGGTTTTGGGGTTTCCGGTTTGGGGTTTAGGGTTATGTTTGGGGTTTGGGGTTTGGGGTTTAGGGTTATGTTTAGGGTTTAAGGTTAGTTGTCCTCACGTTTAGGGTTTAGGGTTTTAGGGTTTAGGGTTTAGGGTTTTAGGGTTTAGGGAGTCTATTTTATCTTCCAAGAATTGTTAAATAAAACCACGAGCATCATTTTATATCACTTTTTCTTTTTTAATTTTAAGAAATAATACCTGGATCTTTGGACATCTAAAAAAAGATTCTTATTTCTGCCCATTTTGGGTTTTCTCCTATTCTACCGTTCATTGTCCTGCACCTTTTAGATAAAGACCACGAACGAGCTCAATTTTCATAAATACTTAATTAAAGGACATCATTACCCTCACCTCATAAACATTTGCTTTCACACAGTAAATAACGGGTAAACACCACTTTTGGTCCCTCTTATCGTTAACTTTTTACAGAGTGGTCTCTCTTATGCTTTTTTCCCACTTTAGTCCCTACTATGAATTATTTGTTTCACTTTAGTCCTTTTCAAGTGATTCAAGGCGATTCCGATAACATGTGATATGCTCATGAGGGCAATTTTGTCATTTCAAGTAAACTAACATGGATATTTTCATTTTTCTAATTATTTTAAATAAAAACTAAATTTCCAAACTAGGCTTTCATTTCAATCGAACTTAATCGTACATTTCGTTCCAAACTAAAGTTTTTTCCTAAATTTTTTTTCAAACACCGAAATTGCTCACCAATTAAACAATATCTCAAATAGTTTCAATAGTGAATGGACGAAAATGCCCTAAAAAATATTCATATGCATGTCACGTGTTCTCGGAACCACCTGATAAGGACTAAAGTGAAACACATAATTCATAGTAGGGACTAGAGTGGGAAAAAAAACATAAAATGGACCACTCTGTAAAAAGTTAATGATAAGAGGGACCAAAAGTGGTATTTACCCGTAAATAACCCTTTTGATAATGCTCCTAACTAAATTCAGTTTGTTTAGTATGAATTCTATACAACAAATACTTGCACTATTTAAAATAACTAGACCTTTAAAATATACATGGAATATTATACATATTTTCTATTTCCTCGATTGAAAATTTTGGTTTACTCTAAACATAATCATTATAGTGACGACGTTTTGTAATAATATATCTCAATCACTCTTAATTAGAAAGTAAATATTATGAATCCATATAGACCGACGTTGACTCGACTTTTCTTGATTTTGATTTTCAAAAAAAAAAAAAATTGAGTAGTTTTAACGAAAATTTTGAAACATTATAAATTCATATCGACTAATGTTGACTCTATTTAGCTCGAAAAAAATTTTGAAATATCATTTGAATTTAGTTAGGATGTCGATTTTGAAAGATAAAATAAGTAATATATGTCCAATCAATGGTATTTATTAGGGGGGAAAATATGTGGATGAAATATATCAATCTAAATTTTGTTAAATTTGAATATATAATTGAATCTTAAGTTTCACGAAATCTAGACCCAAACATTATTTGGATTGACGTTGACTCAATTTCTCGAAACTCTGCAAACACTAAGACGTGGTCCTCAATTTCATTTTAATTATCGTTTTAGGCATTTATGCATGTATTAAAAAAGCTATTAACTAGCCTAAATTTTAGAAAAAAAGTTACAATTATACCTAAATACCCCTTGTCTCTCCAAATTTTTATATATCTCCTTCAATGATTTCTTATTCAATAAGAATAAAATTGAAATATATATAATTGATGACAATTAATTTGGAACATGAAAATATCTATAAAGCTACAATTAAAATGGAATGAAATTCACGGGGATATTTAAGTCTATGATGTCTAGTCATACACTACCTAACAATAGATATTGTTCCTCTCAAAAAAAAAAAAAAAACAATAGATATTGTAAATATGTAATTATTGAAGAATTTGAAATATTAGGATAATTTAATAACAAGTGGGGATAAATAAGTCATTTACAAAATGAGAAAGGGCCAATAGCCGTACAATTTCCAAGAAAAAAAAGAGAAGAGATGAGTCAAGTCTAAATCTTTTTCACTTCTCCTCTTCTTCCTCTCTTCTTCTCCATTTCGCAAAACCCAAACAAATTCTACCAAATCCAAGATTCATCATACAGTAAAAAAATCATATACATACATACATATAACTATGTCGTCGTCGTCGTCATCGTCAAATCCACCACCACTAAACAATCAGAATGAAAATCCCACCAAACCACCAGAGATCAAGAAACCCACATGGGTCCTCCCCTATTGAACACCAACCCTTCAAAGTCTCTACACCCTAAGCAAGAAACTTGGGCAAGGCCAATTTGGTGTCACTTTTCTCTGCACCGAGAAATCAAGTGGCATTCTTTATGCCTGCAAGTCTATACCCAAAAAGAAACCCACATTCTTATGAGGATGCTTTGTTTGTGCACATAGTGGTGGAATTGTGTGCTGGTGGGGAACTCTTTGATAGGATTGTTCAGAAAGGGCATTATAGTGAAAAAGAAGCTGCAAAGTTAATTAGTACTATTGTTGGTGTTGTGGAGGCTTGTCATTCTTTAGGGGTTATGCATAGAGATTTGAAGCCTGAGAATTTCTTGTTTATTAGTGCTGATGAAGATATAGCTCTTAAGGCTACTGATTTTGGCCTCTCTGTTTTCTATAAGCCAGGTTTTTCTTGCTTGCTTGAATATTCTTTAACTCATTTTCTGCAAACATATTTGGGTGTTTTTGGTTTTATGTGATTGATTTTTATTTGATCTTACCACTGCTCTGTTTTTGTTGTTTTCTATTGTGTTGTTTTAGTATGTATTTGGAAGCTTCACTTGTGTGAAGAATGCAGTTTCAAAAATCATATATGTATGTGCAATTAGATTATTAGACTTATACCAACAAGTGATTGGTCTAGTGAAATGTTCTAGTACCCACAATGTGGCTAATTCATAAGAAGCACCAGGTGCACCAGGTGCACCAGGAATCGAAGTTGCTATAGGACTAAAACGCAAGATGCAAATAAATGAGTGCGATTCATCCTAGTAAAGAACGAAATACATATGTTAAGATGTTTATGATCAAGTTCTACTCTAATAATTCCTACTTATCTAAGAAACTTGTTCTCTCCAAAGGTCATTAAATTATTACTTGGGATTCCACATCGGTAATATGAAAGATATCTATCTGAGGTTTATATGGCCTTGTGTTCTCACACTTCATTAGCTAGCGTTTAAATTTCTCCCTGATTTATAACAATATCTTTCTCAAATACACATAAGAATGTGTCTGTTGTAAAGAGAATTTGCTGTTGCATCTATTTACTTGACTTGTGCGACTTATAACATTCTCTAGTCATAACGGCTGGATGTTGTTTAATATTTCATGATCCAAGTATATGGCCCAGCCTTACCTTCCTAGGGACTGGAAACCCCTTTTTGCTCTTAAAATTGTCATTTCTAATGTGGAATTGCTGGTTTCGAATTTTCTATCCTTTTTAGATGAAAATTTTTGCGATGTTGTGGGAAGTCCTTATTATGTTGCACCCGAGGTTCTGAGAAAGCATTATGGACCCGAGGCAGATGTTTGGAGTGCAGGGGTTATTTTATACATTTTACTCAGTGGTGTTCCGCCTTTCTGGGCAGGTATTGTCTTCCCCAAGTTATTTATTTGTCCATTTCTATACCCCAGACTCTGATTATATTCTCCTCTGAAAGTACTATTCTTTTTGTCTTTCGCATTTGAATTTTTTTTTGCTACTTCTACTACCAATGCCTAATCTCTCTTTCTTTTTTTCTTCGCCAGAAACTGAGATGGGAATTTTTCGCCAGATATTACGAGGAAAACTGGATTTTGATTCTGAACCATGGCCTGGAATTTCAGATGTTGCCAAGGATTTGATAAGAAAAATGCTTGATAGGAATCCAAAGACAAGGTTAACTGCACATGAAGTTCTATGTAAGAAAATTTTATGTGTAATGAATACCTCCGTATGTCCTGGTCCTCTGACACAATTTATCTTTGATTTCAAATTTTTTTTTTCCATCTGACAAACAGGTCATCCATGGATTGTTGATGACACAATGGCTCCTGATAAGCCACTTGATTCTGCAGTTTTATCACGTCTCAAACAGTTCTCTGCCATGAACAAACTCAAGAAGATGGCTTTACGTGTAAGGATTTTATGAGATTTTTTTTATGGTAAGCCACTTGATTCTGCAGTTTTATCACGTCTCAAACAGTTCTCTGCCATGAACAAACTCAAGAAGATGGCTTTACGTGTAAGGATTTTATGAGATTTTTTTTATGGTAGCATCTATATTAGGTTGTTTGTGAAGTTATATGATTTATTATGAGTCTGGCTCCGTTGAATCAATCCGAATGTTGGAAATTTGATGATGTAGAAACTCACCATATATAGTAGAGTAATGATAATATTTTCTTTTTCTTTTTCTTTTTTGGTTGCAGGAGTTCCTATTGATAAGGTGGCATTACTAGACCAAGAGACTCGTTGAGCTTACATTGATGGAGTTATTTATCTTGCTCTCTATGCTATTGGAGTTCCTATTGATAAGGTGGCATTACTAGACCAAGAGACTCGCAATTATGTAGGGACAAATTACTTGAGCTTACATTGATGGAGTTATTTATCTTGCTCTCTATGCTATTGCTCGCCTTATCCTTATCTCACCTTTTTTTTTCTTTCTACATGAAGCAGCTTGACTATTAAGTTTCTAGCTTCCTTAGAATTGATTTATTAATACATGCTTCCGTTAATACATACAGATCCTAACTGGAGTAACTTTTTATATGATGAGGCGGAAAGATCAATTAATCTTCTAGACTTTAATCATGTTAGATGCTCATGTTCAGGCTGGTTCTATTGTGGGATTGCCATTTGCCAAGAGCGGAGGGTATGATTTTGGATCAACAAATTATTCCCGATTGCAGAAGCGGAAAGGCGGAAATTTTGAAATAATTGGATTTCGACATTTCGTCCATTGTTCACTATAGTACAACATATTTTTCAATTTAATTTGAGATCGATCCATGTGATGATATAAGTATTCTTCCAATTCTTATATGTTATTAAGGGGTT